>JACXGK010010137.1:0-18513 GCA_016801125.1 Novumbra hubbsi | reverse complement strand
AGGGAACGATACAAGCAACCCTTGTTTCATGTCATGGAATGATCAGCTTCATAAAGCAACACATAAGACCTCCAGAAACGTTTCCATCACCCATGCTTAGATCACATTCTACAATATTGTATCTTCACCTTTTTGTCCAGTTTCCGTGCTTCAGCTTCAAAATTCACCCCCCTGCTGTCTTTGATTTCTTCTGCACTTATCTACAAAGAGACAAACCTTCCATCATTGTTCTCCACACATCCTATAAACGGCAGTAATAAAAATAATAATAAATAAAACTTATTTAGCGCTTTTCTGAGACCCAAAAATGCTTGAATGACACAGTCATTCTAAAAGCATCCTTTACATTTCTGCATTAAAGTAAAAGTGCCTGAGCACACAGAAAAAAATATTTTGATGCGCATATGCAAGTAAAATGTATTTGATAGGTATCAGGCTGTAGGTCCTAGGTCCTTACAGGCCTCTGAGTTTGGTTCTCCTATTGCCATTCTACGTAATGCAGGCTTAGACATTGATGAGGGGTCATAGTGATTCTCAATATCAATGGAATCACCAGTCCACAACAATTGTTCATGCTCAACATATATATAAATGTTCCTGTCTGTAACTAATTTATTTTACAATGTCTCTACTCTTACTCATAGTCGTGGGAGGCAGACGTTCTGGAATTCCCTTTTAGAGTCTGTATGACAACCATGCATGCAGGTAGTCCTTCGGTCAGTCGGAGATACGCGTGACATTTTGGCAGGCGGACACAAGTCGCCCTTCAGTTATCAGTACGGCTCTTACATACTGATTTTGTTGCAAGTGCAAACGGACAGTGGCTTTCTGTGACTGTTACCAAATGCAAAGTCATCTTGCAGGTGGTTTGAAAACAATTTAGGCATTCGTGAGAAACTACTGAGTCTTCATGGGAGTTTGTTCCTCTTAAAAGTGAGAAAAGAAGGGACTTTTCTACATTATGTCAACAACAAAAAGTCCTCCACATCTGTATCGTCTGCTTGCTTTGGGCGTCTTATGTCGGGAGTTGACCTCGTCAATAAAGCGTCTCACTCTCTGGAAGCTGACCAAATCTCTCCTCAATAGTAACTTCCCTTTAAAAGGTATGGGGAGAGTCCACAGTTTCCATGGAGGATTGCTGGAAGGGCGCGGCCTGCCTTTATACTAGACCAGACCACATTCCTCTGTAATGACCCAATGGGATTAATTCAACTTACTCTTATGGTTCCTTTTCCTGCAGGTCTCTTGGGCGCCAAAACCAGGGGTCTGGTGAACGTCCTACAAGACACCACCTGAAGAAGGCCATCAGATGCGGAAGAATCACTTGTAATAACAGCAAACGTTCATACACCTGACAGGGTTACATTTCGTAACCAGATTCATTAGACAGAGTCCAAAGAGGAAAATGAACGAATGAACCGAAGGAACACGTGTGTCAAGTTGCCGATTGGCGGTTTAGCCACAGCATGACCACTGTCCCTCCCAGAGATCCTACTAGGCTGTAATTGATTACTAAAATGTTAACTCTCTAGGTGAGCGATATGAGACCTCACCTGCCCCAGGGTACAGTCCAGTTCTCCAAGGAAATCATCATCGCTAAGGTCGACAGTTTTGTTGTCGATGTCGTAGATTTTGAACTTGAGCCGTTGCACCAATTCAAAGTAGTAGTCAATGATGAACTTCTTGGCGAACTTCGGCGAAAGGCAGTTCTTCACGGTCTCTGTACGGCCCACCTACAGGGACAAGCGTTTTGGCCGGTCAGTATTCAGACTAAACGCTCACACAACCAGCAAATGAAACACCAATGTCGTACAATCTTGCAGTGTCTTTGGGCCTGGCCAAGACATAATGTTCATTTGGACAGCGAAGCGTTGCGACTAACCTCATACCACTGTGACCCAGCAGTGTTTATGAGAAGGACACACATTGGGTCCGACTTGGAGAACACATCCATGTCCAATAGATTCTCACAGGAGACGGTCAGCTCCACCTTTGTCATACACTGTGCAGCCATTTTGCCTGCCTATAATACAGACAGACACAATGCCCCAAGGCAAAATATACTTGGATTAGATAATTATTCACCCCTGTTAATTAATAAATTTACATCTTTGACAGCAACAGCATCCCTGAATCTGTATTTCACCCAAAACATTGTCAGGGGCGTATTTGTAATTTCATAGAAAGTGGTAAAACATGTAACTACAACTTGGTACAATCTCTTTTAAAATAGTTAATGATGTTTGTCTTTATGTCTCACTCATACATTTCCAGCTGTGAGACAGAAAATGAATCACGTTTCAAAACTCCATAATATGTAGGCTAGGATATGCCCCTAACAGGGTGGAAATGCTGTTAGAAAATATCACAAATAAAATATTAATAATTGTAATTTACATAATACTTTATAATTATGTTTTATGTATATCTAGACAATAGTTGTTATAGCTTTCCGCCCTGTTCTGCGTTATTTCACCCTGTTAGGTTTGTATTTTGAATATACCACAGGTCAATAGCCAACATAACACACAAAAGTTGTTCTTACACACAAAACGCAATGGAAAGTGCTTGGACACATCACTAAGCTGTGGTATATTGGCAATATACCACAAACACGTTACAGATTTACGTATGTGAAACGATTCCCTGAGACCAGGTTGAAATCCGGTAAGTTATTTCCGCATTGCCCACTTATTAAAACATTATTTTAATTTAAAATCTTAGATTGGCAATGTATGAACTTGCTAAACTGCTGTAAAGTGCTCGGAAAAAGTGAACTAATTGAATAAACCTATCCTTTCTCCCACTCAATGTTCGCTGCGCTGCATAGATACATAATCCATGTGTTGACTATGTAGGACTGTATAGCTATGGCTGGCTAATTATTTAATGAACCGATTACTTTTTAAATGTTAGCAATACATGTCCACCACCTCCTACACACTAGTCTCGTGACGGGATATAGCCTAGAATGTGTGTTTTCTATTCAGGGTTTACTCGTCTTTCGGCCGTTAACGTAACAGTCACACACAGTCACAAAGCTACAGAGAGAATAACTTGGTAAATTTGAAGAAACAGTCTGACATACCCGCAAACGATGGCAACACATACATAATAAAACCTCGGTAATATAGAGTAATATAGCTACTTACCCAAAATAGATTACTTTCCAATGAGGGAGTTTGATTAGAATGGACCGTGTTGCAACTATTGTGGCCCGTCATGTGACCTGCCAAATCAGGTTTCCAGAAAATCATGCACAAATATTCATTGCGGATGCTCCTCATTAAAATGAATTAAATCCGACCCAACGTACATTTTAGTGCCGTGTAATATGCCTTAAAATACAATACGGTTTATTATCGTATTTGTTTAACAAGTTCCGCAAAGACCATAGTGACTGTAATAGTACAACTCAACATTTCTATAAAATGACGATTATTACGTTTTTTGTTAGGTTATGAGTCACAGAAATATACTATTTAATTCAATAGTTACACCGGCTGCATGGTTCCTTCTAAAACAATGAAGGATCTGTTAAAAAGAAAAAAAAAGTTTTGTTTATTGTGTAATATTCACTTGAACATCATTTGGTGAGTAGTTTCAAAAATAGAATGAATGATGGATTTCAACAAAATCTCATAAGAATGGTTTTTTTAAAACAACCAAACTTAAAAATAGGCTTACTAATGAGCCACACGAAAATAATAATGCATCCATTTTTAGGTGTTGCTGCCTCCCGGCTGAACCCGATGGGGAATTTGGCTAAAAGATGACGTATGTCAAGCCGATGAGTAATAATTAATATATCTTCCAAAGGAAATATTTTTATAACTCCGCACCACCGGGCAGTCGGGCTAGCCTAAACAAACGCTCCCTAACGGCTACTTCCTGAGTCGCTTTGAAGCAATCGGGGTGTGTTCCACAACCGGTGTTGCCAGATGTGGAAGTTTCAAAAGATTGGGCTTTTTTCATTACGGTCTGCGGGCAAAAATGCGCTTGGGCGTGTTGAATTACAGATAGGGTGGTATAGCGTTCGTCTGGTTTTGTTGTAGGGGTGATTTTTGATTTACAATAAATGAAATCTGGCAACCCTGTCCACAACCGCACACAACTGAACCGCTGAGATCATAATGGTATTGGGGCGTCTTCTAAAGAACGTGTTGTTCTTTAACGCGTGGAGCAGGGAGCTACGAGACGAAAATACTTTCTTTTTTAAAGACAACTTTATTATGTTGATTCATACGACATTGGTCTATTTGATATATAGTTTTTAACAAAATAAAATAACACATTATTCATGTATAGACATATCATGCAGTTCCTGTCATCTTAAAATAAGAATGCTCCCGAAAGTAACATATAAAATAAACATCGGTGGTAGGCTAACATATTTATTGGAATACGACAGCCAAATGTGTAACATATTGTAATGACCTGGCTACGCGGTGCGGGTCGCTACAATATATTACGTTAGTTGAAGTAACATTATAATAATAATAATGCCGGGGGGGGGGGCAATTGTCAGGTTGTGTTTAATTGGTTGGATACCATGTAGACCAATTTATTTCTTGTCCTCGGGGTCACAGAAAAGACTACTATTTTGATACAATGTTAAATATAAGTTAAACGTTATTGGGATTCATTAGGAACCTGACTAAGTCTAAATGTCAAAACCTACCCATGCCTGTAAATATTGAATTATATCTGTGGTGACTGAATTGTATGTGGCATATTTTCGCAGACGTCTTCACAGAACTACCAGACTGTCATCATTGCTAACCTCCTTAGAAGAACGTAAGGAAAGCTTAGAAAAGTGTTTCCATAGAATGCAATACATAACGACAATGCAATACTGGAGTTGAATAAATAAATTTAACGTTAAAGGTAATTTGCAGGGAATTTAACCAACATCCCTTTTGCATATAGTATAGGTGACTTGTTGTCGAGTAAGGCGTTTTACAATAAAAACATTAATAATAATAACACACTTTAAGAGTCAAGTCCACTGCAGAAGCCTTGGGTTAATCAGTAGGGTCCAAACCCCCCTCTCCTAGTGACGACGCAGTGACAGGTACATACTTGACGGAGAGGTTCCAACGAGATTCCCCGTTATTATGCAATAATTACTGGTACTGTCAATCGAATGGGCCGGTCGATTTATCCCGTTTGACTGCCCACGGTCTTGCGGCATCGCTGAGATGGTGTGTGGCGCAGGGTTGACAAGTAGATGGCGCCCTATCCAGGACTTGCACAGCAGAGCCGTGTGTTCCGACAGCTGTTCTCAAGTACCAGATAGCCACTATGCCTGGACAAACAGACGTGAATGAACTTGTCATCTGATCATCAAATACGTTAAATATGTGCTTGCTCGGGGTGTTATGTTAACCTGTGTACTGTGGGCAATACTCAATGACTGATTATATATGATTTGTTTAGCAAAAGTGTTTTACATTAAAAAGAAAACTGATCTCATGCTTGCAAAAATACGTGAACCCCGTCATTTAATGGCCTGTGGTACCTCCACTAGCGGCAATAACTTGGAGTAAACCATGAACCATGTCTTTACTGTTTTCCTATATGTGACGTTAAAACATGGAAGCAGAACACAAATGAACCAATCAAAGCAGAAAACTGGATTAACTGGACTGGGAAAGACACAAAATACACCAGAGAGCAGAACAACGCTACGTAAGGACGAGAAGGACGGGATAAAACGGGGAAGCAGGAACTTAAAATTGGATCCGCAACGAGGGAGAACAAGTGCGGGAAATAATCAACGAAAACACGTGTAGGTGAAGTGAGGCAGGATGTGGCGCCAGAACGTGACAACATAGCCTGACATTTTCTGGGGGCGTTTTTTGCACCACCGCGTCTCGGTTGGATTAAAGTTAGGACTTCGACTTAATCAACCCAAAACAACAAATCTCCTTGCCCCGGAGCCATTCTTTGGTAGATTTGCTTGATGATGAGCTCTCAGTGACCTGTTCCCGATATTCCGTGGCATCTTCTTTTCTGTCCGCGTAGTGTGTTTTGCATTCACCAGTGGGTAAAGGACAATTGACCGGGTTTCTTGTCTAATACCATAGCGACATCTGATAAAAAGATCTAAAAACCACTGCAGCATTAAACTTTGTGTAAACCAATTACTTGTGTCATTCACAAAACGTACAGCCACAACTGTACTTTATCGAGGAATGGGTGCTTACTACTGTGTGTGTGGTACTGTCCCACGTAGCTGTCTTAAAATGAATGCCCGGACTGTAAGTCACCCTACAATGTGAATGTGTTTCCTGTCTGTAGAGCTGCACCTCCGCTAATCTTTAGGTCAGCCACAAGTACTTTCACATCACTCGTAGCCACTCACTCAATACCGCATCCGGACTTCAACAAGCACACAAAACCAAGCAGCTGGGGGGGGGGGGGGGAGCAGTAGCAGAATGTGGCTTCGGTATAGAATTGCAGAAGACCGTTCAGCCTGGCCTGTGATTGACCCCTGGACACTGTCACTATGGTACAACCATGATTTAGCATGTCTACTTTAAGTATGAAAAGTATGTCAACGTGTGCGTTCACCACGGTCTAAGTCGCTAAATTACTTATTTTTGAATGCTTTATGAGAAGTAAAATGTAAAAAAAAGTCACTCAGCTGTGATAAAAAGTAATAGCTGCACAATGGAGCCAGACACTGGGCTAACCGTTTTGCTGTTAGCCCACACCGATTGCATAATAGATATTTTGTATGTTTCACCTGATCAAAAAACTAAGGAGAAAAGGTGGTTTTCATAAGTAATCAGTGTACCACACTCTGCCATTTTAAATGCCATCATCTGACAAATACGTCAGGAGCTTCAAGGTCAGAGGTTCGTGAGACAGGCGGGCACAACGCCTGCCAACCGATGGCATTGGAGGATAGCGAACAGCGAACAGCAGCGGCACCTCCAGTCAGCACCACCAGAGGAGGCTCCTTTGTTCCCAGAGGTCCCCGGGCGGGGAGCACCGCAGATGGGCTGTGGACAGCCCACTGAAAGTCCCCATTCAGAGGACCAGGGATCCATTGCCTCCTTGCCTTGTCGGCTGGCGACAGGGTCCGTGCTGACCTCTGTCACCGGCGGCGTGTCGGTGTTCTAGGGTGACTGGTTCTCTCTTCTTGGGGGGAGGGGTTGGGAGTTTTACATCCCTATTATTTTTCCGCCATCAGCTCCAATCTGAGCTCCGGGCTGGTTCAATGGGGCACTGTGCATGTGGCAGACCCTGACACTGACTCTGCCTCGTGTGCACGGAGTCAGATTACAACGTGCCGTTGTCCGGGACTTGCTGTGTCTTTGCACAAAAAGCCACGTAGACTGGAAGTCTGTTCTAACATGATGCAGGTGCTATTCGCTGCTTCACTCACACACACACGATTCTTTTCTCTAGTCTAAGCAAACAACCGGCTTTAATTGTCCACTCTGTTCATGTTCTTCCATACTGCGGTGTCACTTGAGGGGTTTGTCACAGCTCGCGTTAAGTGCTTGTGAATTGGTACTGGGTGACTTAAGTGTGATTTGCTAGTCAGTCTCTACTAGCAGACTGACAAACTAACTCACTCACGCACACTCTTTCTTGGTTTTGATGTGAAAAATTAAGTAATCCTCATTCTTCCTACTGAGCCTGCTAAGCATTCACATATTGTTCTCAAAGAAAGCCAGTATGAACTCTCCTCAGCCTGTGTGTTTGTCTTAAAGGCTGGATAATGCCAGGTCGATCACCTATCAGTGGCTGTATTCAGTAAACATTTTGATGATGTCGTCATCGGTTGTCTGCATTTGATGCATGTGACAGAAACTGTTGAACGTGACCATCTTCTCAGCTTATGTTAAACACATACCCACAGTCAAATGCCAATAATGATTCTGATATTTTGGCTTGTCTTTCCTATGGCAGCTCCTGTTATTGGAGGGTCGGTGCCTAGTCTGCAAGCGTCGAGGTTTGCCATAGCCCCCAGTGACT
Source organism: Novumbra hubbsi (assembly GCA_016801125.1). Lineage (NCBI taxonomy): Eukaryota > Metazoa > Chordata > Actinopteri > Esociformes > Umbridae > Novumbra > Novumbra hubbsi. The sequence continues at coordinate 10,521 of JACXGK010010137.1, read as the reverse complement.
GAAAGAGTGTATGTGACGGCATAGCCAATACCTATTCAAAATGTTCTCATTTCTTTTTCATTTTTCAAGTGTAACTCACATTTTGCCCAGTAGTTGTACGCATAAACATGTCGTGTGCTGCACTCACAACAATGGTGTCTGTGGTTTTGGCTGTGGAATATTGTACGAGTTAGTTTGTGTCTCTCGCAGAACAGTTCTAACAGTTCTGAATGGACGAGGGGACGGGGGTTGTCTTTTCTCTTTTCAAGGAGCCACATTCCCGTCTCGGGCCAGCCCCAAAGACTCCCCCGACCATCCCTTTGATGTCAGTAGCAGGCGGGTGGGAACTGTGAATACCTTAGCCATCACAACCTTTCCTACTGGCTGGGCCGACATCAAAAGCCTACCTCAATTACTGAGAGCAAACAATTGGGTCTATTAGTGCACTGCTGGATTGCAGGCCGGGACGTGTAATCAGATGGTCCACATTGTGTCTGTTTACTGCAGCACAGACAGCATCACCATCTGTCCACTTTCCTCATGTTGTCCCACACTGGGGGCTTCATTGAAAAGGTGTGTCGCTGTCGTATGAGTTTCCTCGACCTTGGGGCGGTCGTGAGTTGATGCTGGTTGACCAAAGTGTGCTTTTCCACGCTCTCTCTCTGTATTGCTTTTAAACTCAAGTCAGCGGCAGATTCGTCCTGTTTTTTGCTCTGAACAGAACAGCTAAGAGGATTCAGCATATGTATCCATTGTGACTTTGGCCTAGTATGTTGGACATTGGTGAGAAGCTTTTTGGTGAAATCTGTCACATTGTGTAACCAGATTTGTTGTATATCACCATATAGGTATGAAAAATAATACAAGCAAAATGACCTTTTAGATCACTGGATCGTTATGCAACATCAGTTGGTCAATTTCTACAAGGAAGCAACTTTGTTTTGCAAGTGGATGCCTTCTTGAAAAGAAATTCCACTCTCACTTCACAAAACACTGAGAAGTCACAACCCAGAGGAATCCCACAGGACCTACCTTCATGAAGGGATTTTGTTCCCATCTTCTGAAACCCTCATGACTGCTTTTGGAAACACGAAACCCTCATGACTCCTGTTTTCGTACCACGACTCAGGGTCAAGAGAATGAGAAGGAACCTTTAAGTTTTATGTAGAGGATGTTTCCTGACATGCTGCTTTTAATTCACATTAAATGATCCATGCCTCGTTTCCGTTTGTCGTCCCAGCCTGATTCACCCTCAGGATGTTCCTTTCATCATGACCAGAGTGACCGTATGGTTGAGGATTTGACTCCTGCCACTACAAGTTGCTCTGGAAAAGAATGTCTCCTAAATGTATGATGTTGATATACATGCAAATAAAGATACAGGGTTTATATTCTGACCAGTCTCAAATCCTCATCTCTGTACGTCCCCTGCAAATACTCGCCTCATAGCTTTTCTCACACATAGATTATACCTCCACGGGAAATCCGACCTGAAATATAGTTTTGGCATGGGCTTCTAAAATCCATGCTGGCGAAACAGCAACAACAAAAACGTCACTGTTGTGTAGTTGTACGGTCATGTGAAAAAATTACGACACGCCATGAAATATGGACATAGAAATATGTGACCTTCTTTCAAACATTGTCTATAGATAAAGGTGATGTAATTGAACCAAAAACAATTAAAGTTCTACCATGACATCATTTATTTAACAAAAGATGCAATTTCCTACTAAGGACAAAGTTAGGACACCCTGTGTCCTAATAGCTGGTATCGCCCCCTCTGGCTGAAATAACCTCAATAAGACGTTTCCTATAACTGTCTACCAGTCTCTGACATTGTCTGGGAGAACGTTTTTCTCACTCCTCCATGCAGAATGTTTTCAGCTGTGTGACGTTTGAGGGGTTTCTTGCATGCACAGCCCGTTTCAAATCACCCCACAGCATCTCAATATGATTAAGATCCGGGATTTGGGTGAATCCCTGTGTTTTCTTTTAAGCCAGCTAAAGGATAAGGGATATCAATGTTGCTGTCAGCTGTTTGGTCACACAAAATTCTTGTAAATTTAGAAACATTAAAATGAACATATATAGACAATATCTGAAAGCCAGTTTAAACAGGTTCTTCTCCCCACACCGTTGTAATGGGTGTGTATAACGTCTCCTTCTTTGAGGACTCAATCTTCACAACATATACTTTAATATGGCCTAATGAACGGGTTAAATATTTTACAAAACTCAGCCTGAAAATGAAAATTCTATTAGAATGAAGGACAATTAGGTTGTTAATTGTGCCTTCGATTATGTAAATACAACTGTATTATCAAAACACAGGTTTGGAGGTAGACTGAAAAAATACAGTAACAACTGAAAAGCCTGAAAACATTTTATCAATATAAGCATGGCTAAGGGGTGTTTACTGGCAGACCTCTGCCGAATTGGCATTATTTAACCTAGTAACAGTAGTTAGTGAGACCAAAATTACTTTGTGTCATTATTATGCCATCTCAACTTATAATTTACACAACTTACAATTCCTAAAAAAAACTTTAATATTCACAACTGTTCTAACGAAAGATAGCCATCCCAAAATTATAGCAACATGTTAAAAAGAAGAGGAATAATGTTAAGTGGGCACTCAAGAGTATTTACCCCCCTGGTCTTTTTCCACGTTATTGTATTATTTTGGAAACATAATTAGGAGTTTCTGCCCCTGATCGACACAGAGAAAGTCCTTCATGGGAAACCTGCAAAAATAAAACAACTCACATCTCAGCTACAGTTTGTCAGGTTATAAGGAGCTTTCTGGCTACACTGCTAAATGTCATGTTTGGCGCACGCCTGACCTTGCACATCATCCGAAGAACACGTTCAAGGAAGCATTATTATTTATGTTTTTAATCGTCGAGAACTATTAACGTGGCAAGATCTAATTAAATCCCTGTGCTCCTGGAGTCTAAATACCTGCCTTGCTCGGGTTACTGTGTAAATTCTCTAGATTCTTGGCAACGTGCTGCCCTATATGCTTATATTGTATGTACTGTATTATAAACCAAAACTACCACCACACCGGTGTGGATACTGTATAAAAACATACAGTTGCTACCAAAACTGTTCTTTTCTCTAGTTAAGAACAAGCCATTGACTACAATGTGTTAATAAAAACTGATGTACTAGACAAAGAACAATGAACTTCATTAATAACACCTTTCTGATCTGTACCTGTTTAGATTTGATGTCCAGGTTAGTTGTCATTACAGCAATCTATGGAAATGTAATAAAATCAGGAACTTACAACCCACATTTTGTTTTAATTTAAAGTCTTTATTTACAAATATGATTTTGAACCTATATACATTTAAATTTTTTACATTTATGTACATCATTCACACAATCACCTTGCTCTAAACATTAGGCACTATGGTATTGACACACTGTCATTAGTTCCAAAACCTTCCCCCCCGCATCAATGAAATATCAAATTCCCTCTGGTAACCCTCTGGTCTGCAGGGACATTAAATTAACACATCAAACATGTACCGTCAGTAGTTATTTGTTTCACAGTTTCAGTGTAAACCTTCAACTCAATTCAGGTCAAGTATATCAGCACATTTGAATCTATGGACACATACAGTACATACAAATTAGTTTGGACGTCTTATTCAGTTTGCGATACACTACTAGAAGTCCAGATCAAGTTTAATTTCAAAGTTAAACAATCCCCACTGTAGAGCAGTCACCCATATGGACGTTTTTCTCTACAATAGGCTGCAAGGTTAGAGGAAAAACAGATATTTACTATTTATACAGTAGTATATTGGTGCCTTTAAACTGCATAGTTAAGAAAGATATTATTAAAATGACCATCCATACAAGTGAGTTTTAAAATTAGATATGAGGTAGAGACATTGGTTCTTTCTATCTTATGAGCTCCTTGTTACTACAGTATCCGCAAATGCTTTGTCCAAAGGAAAAAGCTGTTTTACATTCTCAAAAGTGGGGCAGGTTGCTGTTCTCTGCAGAAGTCTTCAAATACCTCAACCCCTTTGGTCACCCATCTCTGAATGTGCCTGTTCACCTGAAGTGTAGGTCGAAATGACATTAAAATATGCATATTTACCCAAAGCCAAAAACATTTATTGAAAAACTCCTTCAGATAATTTAATTCCATTGCAGGTGTGAATACGAAATGAATATACTGTCCTGTTCTTTCCCCGAAAAAAGGAGAATTTAAATAAAATGTCGACTCCCCCCCATCACATATTCAGAATTCCCCATTAGATTATAAACATAAAAAGTCCCTGGAGGATCTTTTATTGGTTCTACAAATTGAAATGTAACTACAAGTTCTTGGTTCTTCAAATAACTGAAACATAACTAAAAGTTCTTGGGTCTTCAAATAACTTTGTAATTCCACAAAAACTCTGAACTGAAGAAAATGTTTCTCTCAGAGTGCCGGCTCTCTTCTCTAATTAGAGTTCCCAGCTCCTAACGGACTACAAAATCTCCACTTTCTGTGAACATACAAGATCACTGTTCACCAGGTTCCACATGTTGTCGAGGTCCGGCGGGAGCAGCTTGTGTACCACGATCATGCTCCTAAAGAAACATGGTTCTCGGTTGAGCTTGCTGTTTTTGTTCTTGACCAGGCCAAATGTCTTGAAGGCATTGTGCTTGATGGGTGTCACCTGAAGCACCTCCAGACACATGCCCAGAAACACATCGTCGATGGGGTACAGCTCCAGAGCATCCGAGGCCCTGTAGAGCCTCCTGGCCAGGCCAGCATCCATAAGGAACCCACCCCCTCCGGCGTATGGAGGGTAGTGGGTCTTGTTGTAAAGCACCTGTGGGACATAGTACTTGTTGTCCTTCTTGCGAATCGGCTTGGCCTTGAAGAGCACGTCGCCAACAATGATGTTCTTGGCATGAGCTGTGGTCTCCAGGTACTCAAATATGTTCTCTACGTTGACAAAGACATCATCGTCACCCTTGAAGACGTAGCGAACGTTGGGGCAGTAAGTGGAGAACCATTTGAGGAAGTGCGTCTCCTTAAGGGTTAGGTTGAAGAAGCTGTCTTGGAAGTCCCACTGGAGGATGTCGCCGTAAATGTGGTCCTCGTACTCCAAGAGCTTCTGGTGGTTGGCCTTCTCAGCTTGGTTGGTCGACGTCCCCAGCAGAAAGACCGTCCTCACCTTCTTGCCATCCACCACCTGCTCTTTCCCCCACGTCCTGCGGATCACCTCACGGCGGTCGTGCTGCGTGATGATGGACTTGATCACCACGAACAGGTGGGTCTCGTCTGAGCACTTCTCCGGATGGTTGATGAGCATCGGGAAGAAGCGGCAGTGGCGGTACAGCAGGAACTGCTTGAAGATGTCGCCAAGGCCCGGGAACCAATCCTGGTTGGTGACGTTGACGTTGGCACTGCAGTTGGCGCTGGACACGTCCCAGGTCCGGGAGATGGTTTGCTCCCGTGTGACGTCGGGCACCTCCGTGGTGTCCGTGGCGGCAGGCTCTGTTCTTTTGGGCTTCCAAAAGGTGTCGGTAGCTGCAAACAGGATTGTCTTATGTCGCAGGGTCTTGTCTTCACCTGGCTTGGAGGAAGCCTCCATGCGAGCCTGCCTCTCGATTTGGAAGGGTGCCCCGATGCCGATGCCCCCTTTCTGGACCAACGTCAGAGCGACAACCGCCAGTAAGAACATGACACACATCCGTTTGTATGCCCTCCACTTATCCCTAGTGGTAAACCTGGTGAGAGACAGACAGAAGGGCTTGTCAGGACAACTGAATGATTTGAGCCTAAAATGGTCAGCACTTCCTAAAGCTGTTCCATGAGATAAGACATACACAGATACTGGAGCTTGTTCACAGATATTAGAACTTTGATACTACACCCATGGAGACCGGAATATGATTCTACCTTAAAGTTAATGATCGCTTAATGATATGGCAACGTTTTATTCTGTAAAGCCCAACAAAATGTGTATTTACTAAAATGGTCTGATTGACTTTTTCACAGTTACTTCACTGGGTAAGTCCATTATAATTTTAAATGATGACCTGGCCAAAGTTATTCAAATTTAGCAGGACAAGACGACACAAAAAACTCATTATGTAAAAGAATAAATACAAATGAACTCTATATACAAGGGAAGAGACAATAATGATCACGGTACACATAAAAGAGCAATTCACAGATACATAAAGTTTAGAAAAGTTCAGCAAGCACATTGATCATATAGCAGCTTCTTTATTAAAACTCCATTTAGATAGGGAAAAGGTGCGTGAACAAAATACAATCCCATCCCACATCCTCACAGTTAGACAAACTCCCATTTTTGCAGGGGATTGTCGAAAATGTATTTCTTTGGCCTTGACTATTCATTTGTATACAGTTATACAGGGTAAACCAACTGAGACTATGGTCTCATTTACAGTGGTGCCCTGCACAACAATAAAACAAATAATGTTTCAATTTTGTTTTCAATTTTATTAGAAAACTAAAAGAGTTAAAAATAACAAGTACAAATCATTGGAAAGTGGAAAGTCACTTGATAGACTGAACCAAGATTTTTCCAAACAGAAGCTTAAGCGTGCATATATAGTCGATCACCATAGTCCAGAAAAAACATAATTGTAGCCTAAACAACTTCCTTTCTATGTCAAGATGACAAGCATGCTTTATTTCTGTAAAGAAACCCAATTCTGATCTTCAGTTCTTTTTTACCAACTCAGTAATGTGGGTATTATAATGTCATGTATTATCTCGCCAAATACCGAGGGGTTTTTATGATGTAAATAATTCCAGGAACAAATGGTCCAATGTGGTTATATTACAATTATCCGCACCTACTTCTTCAGATCTAGAGAACACCATATACTTGATTTTGTTTTGTATTTCAACTGTTATTAGAAGGTATTATCCGAAACGGTATGATATAATTTATATTGTATTCCATTCAGTATTATGCTAACATTTGATAAATCCTGTTATCAAAATCTGGAAAAAGATTTTATACTAAACCAAATAATGGACGAAAAACGGACGAACATGACAGTTCGAAATCGGGAAGGTGATTGACTGAAAACAGTGGTATGCGAGAATTTCGCGTTCTTTATATCGCAGTTAAGAGGTAATAACCATAAAACGTGTGGTTCTGTGGTATAGCCTATGGCTAAGGCTGTGTCCTGCCAGAGATACCCTACCATCCTCACCTGCATTTTTGCCTCGACTTTAGTTAACAGTTATAAACATTGCAGAGTTGATTTTTAAAGTGTATTTATAGTTGACGACGATGTTGTTTTTTATTTATTTTGAAAACGGAGTTGGCATCATTCTTCTTACGACGATGGAAAGGTGAAAAGCGCACCTAATTTGTGCGCACTAATTAAACGAATATATCCACATAATCAACACAAATAACCATAAGCAGACCACAGTGCACGTCATTAAACGGGTGTATGATATTTACATTTCGTATGCTGATTCCAAAGGGATCCCTCCAAACCAGTTCACCCGAGTGCGCGTTAAATCGTAATATTAACCGCTGGTCAGTTGGAATCGGATCGCTTTGCTTGCGTATATTCCTCTCAAGAAGATTGAAAAAAATTACCCCATTCCCTCCAAACAACCAGTTTGAATAATCCCTTAATTCTGAACGAGAAAAACAACAAAACGGTACTTTGCCTCTGGCCACAATTTCACCGAAGCGCACATGACTGACCATCTGGTGAATACCTCAGAATTGCGCAGCCTTTATAAGTACAAGCCACGTTACGTAGGCAGTATGCAAATTAGTAAGTATGAACGAACTAGGGCAGTAATTCAGTAATCGTGGTAGCCTACCACACTAGTCATACCGAGAAGGGATACAGCACGACTTAAATTAACGTCATACTATCGCTCTGGGCGCAATACTTTTCATCCGATAGCAGAGCAGGGTAACAAACACCAGTTGTAGTAAGTTAGACGTCTAGCCTGGTACACCAGCCAGTAGAGTATAAGAGAGTGTTTGGTAAATGGTTAAGCAACAAATAACGGTATATGCCAATTAATTCCCTTGGGATTCGTGATGTCGCTTTGAATAGCCAGAGCCCAATGACGCTTTGCCACGGTAACTGTATTCTGTAGCTAGCTTCGAAATGAACATCCAAAAACGACCCCTCGCAGCTGCGTTACTATTTCGGCGGTGGTAGCTAACTTGGGTCACTTTTTTAATTCAGTCACTGACAGGTGGTATTTAATGGCTCAAGTTCATGTTTTGATTTCATCACATCTCCATCAATAAATACGACCTACAAAGCACAGAATGTTTTTTCCCCCTCAGATTGGGCAAAGCTGACTCCAGATGTAACTTCATTGACACAGCTGTGATCTGGCTGCAGAAAGAAAGTATTATAATGATCAACATAACACCACATTCATATTAACGAAAATAATATAGATATGTATTCTCATTTAATAACTAAGAAGCGTTTCTTCCATTATAATTGTTTTTTTTTTGTTACAAAATTGCTATGTTATTAGCAGTTATGTGCACTTTAAAACCCTATGCTACAGTTGTGATAGGTAAGCACACCCCTTGGAAAGTTGTCTTTTACATTTTTGATTTGGACATAAATATAAAATCTTCCCTAAAAGTTTATTGATAGATAAAGGTAGCCTAATTTAACACATTGCACTGAACAAAGCTACAAAAGAATACATTTCATTGTGTGGATTTTCAACAGAATATCTACATAGGCCCATTATCAGCAACCATCACTCCTGTGTTCCAGTGGCACCTTGTGTTTATTAATCCAAGTTAATACTAATACTAAGTAAGGTTAATTTATAATTAGAAAACCTTGCGGTTATGTCAGCACAGCTGAAAACTGTTTTGCCGATTAAAGAAGCAATAAAGCTGGTCTTCCATAAACTAGTTCAGTATGTTCAGCATCTGCAAAAACAAAGAACTTTCTTCTAAAACTCGTCTCTATGCTTGTTCTGAGAAATGAAGACTATTCAATGCAAGAAATTGCCAAGAAACTGGAGATATTGCACAACAATGTGTAGTGCACCCTTTATAGAACAGCGCCACCAGCGCCACCAGCACTCTAACCAGAATAGTGAGAGGAGTGGGAGGCCCCAGTGCACAAGGGGACTAATACATTAGAGTCTAATTCTAGAGAAATAGACACCCCACAGGTCCTCAACTGACAGCTTCATTAAATATTACCTACAAAACACCAGTGAACAGTGAGTAGGTGACTCCGTGTTGCTTTCCTAGGCATTTGGTGATTTGATTGTTTTCATGATAGTGACTCATGGAAATATCGGGTGCCTGAACAGCAGTGGGATGTAGATGAACCCACGCTACCGCAGTATGTGTCTGAGCAAAACTGCCTGTTAGACCACTATCCCTCCTCTGCGGTAAGTGGGTGAACTTTGTGACATAATTTGCTGCAAATTGCCAGCTCAGATCCTAAGGGTTAGTTTAACTTCTGTTACACGGAGAGGCTGACTCATGCTGGACTTGGAGTAATGAACAAATTTGCATTCTTTGAAACATCAGAACAAATGTTCCCTTGTTAATACATTCAAGGCTCCAGCGTGTCCTAGATCCTTTAACAAATATTTGTTCCAAGCGGTGTCATCAAAAGCCAAGAACACCCAACCTATGTTTAGCTGGACGGTGAGCTGGAGATACACACCAGACCTTTCCCGAACTACATTGTGCCTAGATTGCTGTTGATCCAGAACAGAGAACAATGTAGTGTAATTGGATGTAAACGGGCAAAGGTCAGCGATACTCCCAATCGAGAGATTCACAGCAGTCAGTGTGAGCATGCCGTGGGGTTCCAAGGTGCCTGTTTAGGCAGTTGGCACGTAGCACGGACCCGCTTCACCACCATAAAAAGCCTGCCACCAGAGGTGTTGTCACACAGTCCTAAATAGAGCCATGACCACCTGGACCTCTGCCGTTCCGTATAACTAAATTGAGAACAATAACCAGATTGAAAGAAGAAAAAAAAATGAGGCAGGCCTCCTTCAGTGGGGCAGCGGGTACCAGTGACAGTGGTGAGCTGGGGGGGTGGGGGCTGGAAGAGCAGCTATTTATGGACCAAGGGCCATCTTGGTTGTTAGAAGAAGTCAAGGGTTGGATCCTGTAGGAGATGTTGTATGTGATATTAGCAAGTGTGGGCGGACACTGTGTGTAGCTACGGATGTTTGTATACTGCTTGTTATCAGCTAATCTTTCTTGTCCCAGGCCAGATTCTGTACGTAGTCCACTGGATGTCTGCGTCTCTAATCACTATGCCATTTAACAATGGGTAGTCAGTCACTCAGTCAGACACGCACACATTCACTCACTCAGTTACTAGTCAGTCAGTCACTCACTCAGCCATTCAGTCAATTAGCCTGTCCGTCACTCAGTAAGTCAGAAACAGTCTTCTTTGTCAGTGGTCTGTGACAAACCAACAGAAATAAACACCAAGAGGTGTTAGGCTACAATACATATTGTATTATTGTTTATTTTGCGTTATTATTTATTATTGTTT
>JACXGK010010136.1:0-18518 GCA_016801125.1 Novumbra hubbsi | reverse complement strand
GTATGAGGGAGTGGGCCTGCCAATAATGCCCGGGGGATGAGGGAGGGGGCCTGCCAATACAGGCCGGGGATGAGGGAGTGGGCCTGCCAATAAGGCCCGGGTATGAGGGAGTGGGCCTGCCAATAATGCCCGGGGGATGAGGGAGGGGGCCTGCCAATATAGACCGGGATGAGGGAGGGGGCCTGCCAATATAGACTGGGATGAGGGAGGGGGCCTGCCAATACAGGCCGGGGATGAGGGAGTGGGCCTGCCAATAAGGGCTTGGTTATTATTAACATCATGCCTCACTCATGACACATGTTCTATTCCTACTCTGTGACGCCGGCAATGTCATCTCATCCTGAACGCTATCCGAAGGGCAGATGCCCACCCCTCCCCCAAACACACACTTGTTTAAAAGAAACAGAGATTAAAAGGAGCCGCTAACATCTGAAGAAACGCACTAACATCAAGGGCAGACTCAAAAGGCCTTGGCTGAATACATTAAATTAGGAGGACGCGTGGAAGGTCCACTAATGACTACGGTGGTATCTGAGGCGGGTTGGGATGGCGTCCTGGCTGGGTACCTGAAGACGGGGTCATCGGGGCCGCCACCAGGCCATTAACATTGAAAGCTGCCATTTGGTGCATTTGTGCCGCGGCGATGGCCGCCATCGGGTTCAGATACGAGTTCTGGGTCGCCGCCATTAACGCTGCTTGCTGTTGCATCATCTGCTGTGGGGTTGGAGAGAGAGAGCAAGAGAGAGATAGAGAGAGAGAGAGAGAGAGAGAGAGAGAAGGGAGGGAGTAGGGGGAGAGACAGGGAGACAGGGGGAGAGGCAGGGTGAAATCGCTGTGGAGACAAGAGGCCTGTTGACTTTCACATGTGGGTTTGCGTGGCCCAGGAATGTTGTTGAATAGACAGGTCTTCATTGCCCCGGAGCCTTGCCTCTGTTTCCCGGGGCAACTGCTCATCGCAACCGACAGATAACACGGCGTAATGAATGAAGCTAAAGAGCAGCCATCCGCACAGGCAGATAGGTGGCCTGTTTTGCATTCCGCCGGTGCCTCCCCGGACGGGGGCTCTCAGCTGCGAGGGGAGCCGCTAGGTGCCAGCGCGAACTCCGCCCTCCCTACAGACCCGCGGGGGACGCCAGGTCCGCCTGTGTGAGCGTGTTACTCGTATTCACTGAGCATGGAGCGTGTGTGTGTGTGTGTACATTGGCTAGCTAGGCGGAGAAGCCGTGACCGGCGGGAAAGGCGCCGTGTTAAAGCTCACCGTCTCCTCCCCCGTGGAGCCGAGACTTACAGCGTGAGAGTAGGAGCCATAGGCCCCAAACTGGATGGTCATGGGGCTGAAGATGCCGAGCTGTCCGGCCATCTGATGCATCCTACGCAGGGTCCGCTCCTTGTCCGTGTCGGCAAACTTCACCACCAGGCTGGAGGACGCCCCCTGAGGACACGCACACTGCAATCAGTCAACACCGGACGAATACACGCGCACGTCAGCGCAGGACATCCCAAACCCTGCCCGTGATGAGGAAACGCCGGTGGTCACCCAATGAGCTGTGCGGGTTCTGAGTGGAACCTGCGGTATTAACGAACGATTCGGTCAGGTGTTGTTAAGAGGACCGGAGCAAAAACAACAGCACTCCTCGCCCCTTAATGCCTCAGCGCTCTTTTTCAGTACAGCACATTTATTCTGGTTATTCTTGCTTTAAACCCTTTCCATGTTCCTTTTCTGGTGTTCCAACGTTTTGTATTTACATATCTGTTTTTCTGTGGACCTACACAAAGAGACAGGGAAAATAAATGAATCTCGAAACGCAGCCTAACCGTGCGTGCTTTAAAGGACTCTGATGAGCTGTCTGAAGGCAATGTGATCTCTGGGTTTAGTCAACTTTAGACCAGTCCTCTATCGGAAGGGACTGTGATCCTTACTGTGGTCTCAGAGGAGTCCCTCTCCTGCCACTCCAGCACATACAGTCCACCATAATGAGGTCTGACTGGAGCCGTCGGCACACGGAGAGAACTATTGACTAATGACAGTGTCTTATGGCAGATATAGTGCTCTATTGATGTCTGGTCTTCTGAGTTTGCATCCAATTAAATCATTTGAGAGACAGAGACCAAAGTAAGTTCCTTATATGATGTCTAGGAAGTGGCTGGAGAGGGGCGAGAGGAGAGGGGAGAGAGGAGAGGGGGAGTTTACCGGACGGGGGAGGAGAGGCTGCAGGGCAGAAAGAGGGAGAGCCTCAGACGTTGTCAGGAGGCCCGGGTCCTATTTAATTACAGCCAGTGAACACCTCGCGGAGAGAGAGACCCTCTAGAGCCGCGGCGCCCCGGACAAGACAGAAGGACACAGGCTGCCAGGGGGAGTCAGGATGTGATTAACCAGATCATAAAAGTAAAGACACGGGAGAGAAAATACAATCATAAATTGTATTCATGTTTCGTATAATGTGTCATCTTGACAGGGTCAAAACAAATGCCGGCTTTGATTTGTATTTTGATTACCATATTTCCTTACAGGGGTACAAATCGAAAAACAGAAGATGGAGACGGAGAGAGATGAGGCACTGTGTGTGTGTGTGTGTGTGTGCCAACAACCAGCATGTAACCTTCACCAGGTCCTGAAAAGCTAAAGGTTGTAACCCATCCCCAGCACCACTCCAGTGGCTGGTCTGTCTTAGAACCCGAAATAGAACCAACACAAAGTCACCCAACAAAACAATGCAACGCGCAGGTGAGTACCGAGGCATTCTACGCTGTGTTTTCCTCCTCTCCTGTTTGATGCTGCATTAACATGGAGCCGGTCCTTGTTCGGACTGGGAGAATGTGGTGGACAGCCAGCACCCTGGTGAGGGATGGTGCGCCTCACCTCATACTGGATCCTTCCTGTCAGAGGAGGCATTCGCCAGCCATCCAGCACCACACCTGGAGCCCAAGGAACCCTCAAGTTGTGGCTCCCAAGTTGCCTTTTCAATTAGCTGAATCAATATGGCGGAGCGCTTCTCTAATGGTACACTGCCCCCCCCCGTCCATTCTAATTTCATTATTCCACTGACCTCCTGACCTTTCCCTGTTCTTTCCTCAACTTCTGGGGGGGTCGGTGGAGGGAGGTGGCTGTCTGTTTTAATGAGGTCTGCACTGAGCAAACATCTCCCCACAGCCTCTGTCTGACCGGCCTCTCTGCAACCCCCCCCCTCCCCCTTCCCCCACCTAACACCCTCCCGCCCATACCCCTGCCAGCCTCCACACAGCTGAGGGGCTGACATTTAGATTCATTTTCTGCTTTATGTATCTCTGTATTCCTTTATGTATTTATTACCTCATGAAAAATTTATCGTGACCGGAGAGGGAAGGCACAGGAGTCACGAAAGCTCCGGGCAGCCTTTAGTCAAAGTGCTGATCCTCAGGACGGGCTGATGCAGGCGTAGCTGCTTTGTGTGACATGAGCGGAGATACCGCCTGCATGAGCTGTAGTAGCGCCTAAACCCAATCACTACAGCTTCTATTCACTACGGTCCCGGGGAGAGAACTTTGGCATCGTTTCCCAGAGAAAGGCAGTTCAAACTAATGAATCGACTTCTCAGGTAAAATAATAATAACATTAACATTTAAGTAAGTGCGCCAATCTTTGATCTTGTGTTTCATTAAAACTTTCACCAAAAATGGCAAAATATTGCATTACTGTTTTGCCGAATACACCAAATGTCTGTTCTGTATACTAGATCTCTTCCCTGTATATCTGTTTACTAGATGTCTTCTTTGCACGCCTGTTCAGTATTCAAGATGTCTTCTCTGTATGCCTTCTCATAGAGCTTACAGTCCTTGGCATATTTCAAAATAAACAAATGGAAACCATAATGTAACTATATTTTATAACTTCTCACTTCATCAATCCTATACATTACACTTTTTCAATGTGAGTTCTATACATCATACATCATTTTCATCAAAGAATGTACACTTCTTAGCCCGTCTTATTCTCTACAAATCCCCCAAAACATTGTATACTCCGTCCGTTCCTCCTCGTGTAATAATGTCTACAGACTGATTAAGGGAGAGATTACTTTCTACTATACATTTTAACAGATTCATTCTGAATAAGAATCAACAAGACAGTGGTCATAGAGAAAAGGGACTCAAGGGGATCCGAGGATCTACTCCATCTGAAAAAAACGAAATAATAATTCAGAGGCTATATGATAAATAATAATTCAGAGGATATATGATAAATAATAATTCAAAGGATATATGATAGATAATAATTCAGAGGCTATATGATAAATAATAATTCAGAGGCTATATGATAAATACGTTGCTAAAGACAGACATTAGATGACAAGCGGCCTCTTCCCTCTATTCAAGTGTTTCACTCTTCTTCTGTCTCTCTCACCCTGTCTCCCTCTACCTCAATCTCCCCCTGTCTCACTCTTCCTCTGTCTCATTCTACTTCTGTCTCATTCTACCTCTGTCTCACTCTCCCTCTGTCTCACTCTCCCTCTGTCTTATTCTACTTCTGTCTCATTCTACCTCTATCTCATTCTACCTCTGTCTCATTCTACCTCTATCTCATTCTACCTCTGTCTCATTCTACTTCTGTCTCATTCTAACTCTGTCTCACTCTCCCTCTGTCTCATTCTACTTCTGTCTCATTCTACCTCTGTCTCATTCTACTTCTGTCTCATTCTACCTCTGTCTCATTCTAACTCTGTCTCACTCTCCCTCTGTCTCACTCTCCCCCTGTCTCCCTCTCCCTCTGTCTCACTCTCCCTCTGTCTTACTCTTTCTTTCTCTCTTCCTTTCCCCTCATTATCTCCCACTCACTTTCTCTCTGTCTCTCTCTTTTTCTCACCCTCTGTCTTCCTCTCCCTCTTCCTTTCTCACCTCTCTTTTTCTCTATTCTCTCCCAGCAGAAAATCATAACGTGATAAACAAACACAAATAATAACTTCCAACGGCATGACTCCTATCTGTAAAGAAAATGAATTCAGTGATTTTGATAAGGGGCAACAGGGAGCCTTCACTTTTGACAGGTACAACTGAGGAATTTGTCACAGGTTCAGAAACTAATCAAATTTCAAGAACACACTTGACTTATGAAAAGCTCCTATATTAGATTTTATGTATAGGGCAAAACATGCAATGGGAAAAAAAACTGAAATGTAATTGAGGGATTAGAAATAAGCTACAAAAGTGAAACGGCTCTCCGCTTTCATCGGTCTATAGTCCTGATAGGAAGACACTGTCCCAGCGTCTGTACTAAACACTCAACACACACAAACAATGTTATCCTCAGAAGAAGTGTGTACTATACGCACACTCCAATACGCGTTGAGAAGAAGCTTAAGACGACCCAATATGGGAAATATTGTGTGGGAGGCTCTCTTAGTAGAATACTAATGAAGACCGAGAAGATTACTTTATAAAGGCTACAATGTATTATTATTGTGTTTTTTTGAGAGGGAATTACTTCAAATTATGTTTAAAAACAGACAGCTCAAACATAATGGACAAGACAATTCTATAATAGCACAGAAATAGTCTAATACAACCGCGCCCGGTGACATCACCGGGCTCCATAAGTAACCTAGCTGAAAGGGTTAAACGCGAAGCTGTAAATGAGATAATCACATGAAAGGACAAGTTTGTGTGGTAATTGGATGAGGCGTCCATGTGGGCCTCCGGTTGAACTCTTTGAACCTCTCCACAGCCCCCTGAGCCTCAAGGGAGAGATATGTGTCTCATTAGAGTGTTCTGTCTGTCTGGCCTTTTTCTACGCTGGCCCGTACTGTCAACCAAAGTGCCCCCCCCCACCACCAGAAACATCTACGTGAAGCTTCACCACGCGAAACACCGCAATGGCGATCTTCGGCAAACACAAGTGCGTGTTTGCGCTCGTCCTTCTACCGCCGCCATTTGACGGATCCAGACGGTGCGAGAGACTCGGAGGAAGTGAGAAAGTCAGAGATCTTCTTATTAATCTGGCCCGGCGCATCTTCCTCTCCTTTCACACCGGCGTGCCCTCCTGCCAACACCAGCGAGCTCAGCGGGCCCCGTCACCGCCGACGCCACACAGAACCCGGCCGTGTCCTCTGTCTGCCCCCGGCTCTGCCGTTTGAAGCCCTGTCACCTGTGCCCCGCCGCCCGGACCCTCAACGCCACGCCCACACACCCACCATCCTCGGTGTTACTCGACTGCTGAACCGCACGAGTGTCAGGGCCGTTCGGAGCCTGATCACCTTTTAAGTTGATTTCAGGGGGCACCTGCCAACGGCAATCAGCGCCATTTAAGGGAAGCTGACCTGATCTATCAGCCGCTGCCCTTTCCATTCACCGCGTTGCCCGTTGTACCCTGGTCTGGGCCGGCATTGTTCATGGCGGGGTGGCGGCACCAGCGAGCACAGATGCTGTGGAGCTCCACATTAAGGGGACTGTGTCACGGCCTGCAGCTGGCGACGGGCTGGAGAACCTATTTGGCCGCCGCCTCCTGTTTGTTTGTTGGCCGACGACATGTGGTGCTGATATTACCCAAATGAA
The DNA here is from genome assembly GCA_016801125.1 of Novumbra hubbsi. Taxonomy (NCBI): domain Eukaryota; kingdom Metazoa; phylum Chordata; class Actinopteri; order Esociformes; family Umbridae; genus Novumbra; species Novumbra hubbsi. The sequence continues at coordinate 11,993 of JACXGK010010136.1, read as the reverse complement.
CTGCGGCCCCTCGCTATCAACGCCGTAGCCGACCGCTAATGGCCACCTCGCCTATTCATCTGACTTTGGACCGGGACGGAGGAGATTGGAAGAACAGGTGCTGAGGTGGAGGGGATATGGATGATAAAGGTTATTAATGAGCTCTTGAAAGGGCTCTGGATTCAACCCCTGGTCGGTTCGGGGCTCCATATGTTACCGGGGCCAGTTCATCTGCTGTGGAGCGGACCTCAGGTGGCTTAGCCGTGTTTCCGTGGATTGAGCTGGGATAGGCAGGGGAGGGCTGGGGTGGGCTGGGGATGGCTGGGGTGGGCTGGGGAGGGGAGGGCTGGGGAGGGGAGGGCTGGGGAGGGGAGGGCTGGGGAGGGGAGGGCTGGGGCTAGGGCTGAGTGTAGCAACACACACACTTCGTGGAAGAGTCACCACGCTTTCTTCCTTCCTTCCTTTTCATTGCATCTAATGCTAAAAGTACGCAGGCTGGTTTTACTTTCTCAGAAATGTTCTGAGGGCAGATAGAAATGTGATTGGTACAGGCTGACTTCCAATCATAATAAGGGGGGGGGGGTGGAGGTGGGGGTGCTCATAAACACTTCGAATAACATCAAGAAGTGTGCAATCCTGCCAGGGTCGGCGAAAAAGTAAGTTTGCCTGTTATTATGAAGTGCGTGCTAAATGACTTGATTTCCACTAACATTCAGTGGTGAATTTTTGGTCGAGATAAGATTCATCCATCTAGAAATCCTCATGAGTACCGCCTTCTCTTCATCTCGATTGGGTGTTCGCCTGAACCAGTCCATTTTTTTCTGCCCTCAGAACATGTTTGAGTAAGGAAAACCGGTATGTGTGCTAAACGCGTCAGGCGGAATCAAAAAAGGGAATGACATCTGGCTTCCGGGACACCATCAAGCCGCCAAAAAGCGTATGTAAATATTTACAGCAAAACATCAGTGGAGAGTGTATGAACCGAAGGTATCTGCCAGAGACCGTGGCTGTAAAATATGCACGGAGCACAGGACTGGCATAGAGACTATGTTATTCATTATCTTCTCTTAGTAAAACATCTCTAACGATGGCCTTTACATGCCAGATAACAAGCAGAACAGCCCCGATTTGTAATGAATGCAATCTGACAGAAATTGCAGGATATCTAATAATTAGGATGAATCCCAGTGTGTTGGGAATGAGGAGTTGTTGGGTTAAGGACAAGTCTGCACCACCATACTGAAACACCACGGGATATCACTGTTTACCCTACAACTACTACTGTTCTCTCAGCTAAACAAGCAAAGGACGTTCACTACAAAAACATGGATGTTTTGAAACGGTCTCTTAAGGCATTAAATGTGCTAGTATATTGCATTTTCCAAGAAACATACAGTTAAAACGAAGCCCTATAGGAGTTGTGTGTTTTTGGAATTCAATACTTCCATTATTCATTATAACCCTCCATAGAAAAAGCTATCCCAGTAAGTGTGACTAAACCAATCCTACACCTCTGACTAAAGCTCATCTTCTGAGACAACCTTCAGATTGGAAATCATGTGAATCATCATTTCTGTTAAGTATATATTCCAGGCCGCAAAGGATGCATAGTATTGATGCAGTGGAGATGATATAACGTATAATACTGATACAGTAAAAAGCTAGCTACTGTTGGTGTACCATTGGTACTATAACCACAGGTATAACAGGACATAAACCAAGACTAACCATATACAGTGTATTCAGCAAAAAGACATCTAGTGTAAAGAACAGACCATTAGAGAAGACATCTAGTAAACAGACATACAAAGACATCTAGTAAAAGGAAAAGACATACTGAGAAGACATTCGGTAGACAAAACAGACTGTCTAATGTGAAGGTTGGATGCTGACTGCATGATTTATTTGTGTACAGCATGAACACCTGAGAAGGAACATGTGGATGTTTTTGCATGATTGTGTCTTATGTGAATGCTTTGGCTTGCGAGGCTTTGCTGTATAATAAATGTGTGTGTGAATTCCCATTCTTTATGCTGTATGAACAGAGCGCTATCATCTCATCGAAGGCAGGAGTGTGTGTGTGTGTGTCGGAGCATGACACGGTTCTACTCACTGGCATAGTCTGTCCGCCATGCAGGCTGTTGATGGCTGCCTGGGCTTCTGTGTGACTGGAAAACTTGACAAAGGCACAGCCTGCACACACACACACACACACACACAACAAAGGAAAAGAGAGAGCCACAGCATTAAGAAACAGACCTCGAGTAGGGCAAAACAGTTCTCATGTTCTCATGGGTTAATCTATTCTGCCATTTGCGTTGTCAGTGCATAACTCTGAATAAATCACTGGAGTTGTGATGGCATCAGATGCAAGGAACTCCCTGTCCCTCTGTCCCCCTGCTCATTTCTGATCCCCCCTCGATGGTGGAGCCACAGCATTTACTACAGAGCCTCGTTTGTGATTATTAGTCAGTTTAATATTTACACTTTGTGATCCGTGTGCCACAGTCCCTCATGGAGGAGATTATGATGACAAAGGAATAGCATTATAATCGGGCTCGTATCTGCCTCATATCCTTGCTTGTGTATCATTTTAGACTAAGAGCTTTGCTCAAGGGGCATTCAAATCATTTCAAATCTGTTGCTTGGTTTATGCAAAATTAAACAAAGTTTACGAACAGGCGAATAAAAAGAAGGGAACAGTATCGGGGATTTAAATTAGCCTCTGATTTCGGTTAACATAATGTGTACCTTATGGACAAAAATAAATACACATATGAAGCTGTTCTGAGTAAAAACACGTCTAAATATATTCTGATTGGAGTATACATGCACATTGCAGTAAAGTTAATAACACAAGGAAAAACAGCTATGCAATACAATATCGTTTTTTTTTTTTAGAGTTTATTCAAATATGACTACTTAAATCCCCATATACTGTAGGCTACCTCTCAGTTATATTATGCTTCATTCTAGTTGAGCCTCCTTATCCCTGTCTTCAGGAGTCTGTTCAGGTGTCTGGTAATTAGACAGGTAATTAACTAACTCATCTGGATTCATTTGGCCCTTTCTTACCGGAGCAGGACCAGTGTGTAGGAAAGAGACAGGCTTTCTCCTAGTTTCAGCACAAGCTTTTAAGAAACTGCTGATACCCGTTTAAAAAGCTTTCAACAATCCAATTAGATTTGTTCATATACATTTATTCATCATCTATTCCCCACAGGGGCCACGATGATTCATTTAAATTACAATCGCTGATAGCTACACCCAAGAGAAGCGCTGGCCAGGCATCCAGTTCACTTAGGCATTCTGTAAGAGGCAGCCAGCATCCAAATGAATCATTTCCTCAACCACATCAAATGTGGTCATGGAGTTACATACACTTGCTGTATACATAGAAACAATTTCCTCCCGTCAACTTGACAATCTGTCCTCCATCAACAAGATCAATGATGTATGTAAAAATGTGGACACCTGTGTTTGAGGGAACAAAAGCGTTTAACCTTTGTAGTGAAAATAATAAGGGACGGTTTGTTTTCCGGAAACTCAAAGGGCCCAGCCTACATTCCCTGGGCCTGCGTGGACCCCTGTATGTCACCTCCCTCCACAGCATCCAGCTGGCTAACAAGGCCGGCGGTGATTAAACCCTGGTCTCCTGGTTCAGCTCAGCTCGAATCGAGGCACAGCAGGCGGAAAAACGCTGCACTATGCAAAAGCAAAACATGCGGTTACACATGGCCCACAATGCACCCTGCTGAACAGAGCAGCCTGCGTAGCGCCGCGAGAGACGTCTCGCTTGCCCTGACCTGAAAAAATACAACAAATAAACAGAGAACGTCGTGGGCCCGGAGCATGGAGCTCTCAGAAGAATTGGAAGTGCAGCTCGACTCATAAATTATAGCGCGCAGTCAATCAGGGGTTAGAATTTGACGGTTGAAAACAGGAAAAATGGAGAGAAGAAAAAAAAGGAAGAATGCAATACTCTCAAGCTAGCTAGATGTTCTTTGTTTTCTTATGAATTCCCGGGAAAAATAATATGTACCCATGAATCCCATTAGGCTGAATGGATGGCATTTATAACACAGCTTAATTATAGACCTAAACGCATCTCTCCATTATTCCTGACAATTCCTGGCTCCCTTCAAATCTGGCGGCAAGTGTTGCACTTTGAGAGAACCGTGAGCCACACCGAGATGGATGTCAAACTTCTTGGCTCTTTCATTGGGTTGAAAGGACACATAAAAGCTTCCGAGTGGTATCCATTAACACCATCGCGAGGACAAAGGCTCCATCGCGGAATAGATAGCGCTGTCAATTTCAAGGTTTGTCTTGTTTGAATTACTGATGCACCGAGTTGTGTTGCGCTGCGCTTGCCAAAATGATTCTTAATGATGTTGAGGGATTGTGGCACAACTGACTCTGAGGGGTGCAGTCAGTTAAGCCTCTCTGTCACCTGGGTGCCAAACCACGGGGCTGTCTGGGAGACACAGACTGCATCTATGCCTTCTGAATGGTACCCTACTACAGATGGGAACACGTCAACCAGTGAGACAGAAAGCAAGATCAAGAGAAGAGCTATGAGCAACAAACGTCAACACTGGTGATAGCAGACGAGAAAGTGGCTGGAGGTGGAAAGCCAGGAGAGGCACGTTACACTGGCCGGCAAACAAGTGATGGAGAGAAAGAGGGTACGAAAGAGAAGCACAGCTCGGGGCTATTTTTATTTTTTGGGTGTCTGTCAATCTGTGCCTGAAAGGCTGGCAGTCAGGCAGCAGGAGCGACCAGGGGGGAAGGAGGACTGGCCTGTGGGTGATGCGGAGCAATAGAGCCCAAATCAACAGAGAGACGAACAGATGTACACAGCGATAGGCTGAGGGCTCAATATAACCAGCCATTCCCTTTGCTTTACACACCTCCCCCACCTACACACACGCCCGTCACAAAGTTAGACATTTAATATAGAGGGACGAATACCAGCAAAGAAAGGCATGGGGGAGAGAGAAGGAGAGGGGAATAGAGAGGGGGGTGGCGAAGTGGGAGGAAGTAAGAGAGAGGGAGAGAGAGAGAGGGGAGACAGAAACTAATTGAGTGAGACAAACAGGGAGCGGGGAAAGAGGGAACAAATGAGCAAGTGTGTGGGTGCGGAAACAGGAGCAGAGGGCAGGCCAGTGAGGTAAAATTGTCTTCCCTGAGACAGTGCCACCACCGGGTAGAGACCCTAGGCTAGAGCACCACAGACTAGAGACCCTAGACTAGAGCCACCACAGACTAGAGACCCTAGACTAGAGCCACCACAGACTAGAGACCCTAGGCTAGAGCCACCACCGGGTAGGGACCCTAGGCTAGAGCACCACAGGCTAGAGACCCTAGGCTAGAGCCACCACAGACTAGAGACCCTAGGCTAGAGCCACCACAGACTAGACAACCTAGGCTGGAGCCACCACAGGCTAGAGACCCTAGGCTAGAGCCACCACAGGCTAAAGACCCTAGGCTGGAGCCACCACAGGCTAGAGACCCTAGGCTAGAGCCACCACAGGCTAGAGACCCTAGGCTGGAGCCACCACAGGCTAGAGACCCTAGGCTAGAGCCACCACAGGCTAGACAACCTATGCTAGAGACACCACAGGCTAAAGACCTTAGGCTAGTGCCACCACAGACTAGAGCCACCACAGGCTAGAGACCCAATCTTTTATTTTGTTCTGATTTAATGGATTCCGTAGCTGCAGGGTAGTTGGTGTATTTTGGTGAATTCTGCTTTAGCCTGCTGTAACAGTTGTGAGTGGCAGTGATAGAATCCAGGGACAGACTGATTTATTTACTGTAGGACATTATCGTCCAAAAGCATCTCTAGGGAGGGATGACAGGGATGTGGGAAACAAACATAATTACAACCCTCCGCCTTTCTGATAACAGCAGGAGGAGGGGGAGTGTTTGAGATCTGTTTGTTGAAGTCTAGGGAAAGTGGATGGTGTGAGAAAGAGAGGATATGAAGTAAGAGTTTCACAAAAAGAGAGTGAGAGAGAGAATAGAGAAGTGAGAAGAAGAGGGTGAGAAGAAAAAGGTGTGATGGTGTAAAAGTAGAAGAGAGGTGAACTTGGTATAACTACAATAGGGAATGTTAAGGACAGAATATGGGTTCAAAGTATGGGAGGATGAGGAGCAGAGGATAGAGGTCCAGGGGAGAAGAGGATGAGAGTACGAGGGTCCAGGGGAGAAGAGGATGAGAGTACGAGGGTACAGGGGAGAAGAGGATGAGAGTACGAGGGTACAGGGGAGAAGAGGATGCGGGTACAGGGGAGAAGAGGATGGGGGTTCAGGGGTGAAGAGGATGAGGGTACAGTGGAGAAGAGGATGAGGGTACAGGGGAGAAGAGGATGAGGGTACAGGGGAGAAGAGGATGAGGGTACAGGGGAGAAGAGGATGAGGGTACAGGGGAGAAGATGAAAAAGGTACAGGGATGAAGAGGATGAGGGTCCAGTGGGGAAGGGGATAAGGGTCCAGGAGAGAAGAGGATAAGGGTCCAGGAGATAAGAGTATACATGTCCCGGGGAGAAGAGGTTAAGGGTCCAGGGGAGAAGAGGATTAGGGACCAGGGGAGAAGAGGATAAGGTTACAGATGATGACATGTTGAGAGTTCAGAGGGTGATCAATTGAAGGTCCAGGGGAGAAGAGGATGAGGATCCAAGAAAAAATAGGATAAGGGATCCAGCCGAAAAATAAAAGGATGTAGGTTCCTGGTGAACGAATGATGATGATCCAGGGGATAAGAGTATGAAGGACTAAATGAGTGGATGAGAGTAAGGAGTAAACTGTATAAATGAGGATGGAGAGATCAAACGAGTAGAGATGGAAGGAGAAAGGTGTGTGTAGAGGGAAAAAGAGAGAGGTTGTCATGTGTGTGTAAAGAAAAAGAAAATGAGATATTGGGATGTGTGTGTAGAGGAAGGGAGAGGTGGGGATGTGTGTGTAGAGGAAGGGAGACATAGGAGTTGATGTGTGTGTAGAGAAAGGGAAACGTGTCTGTGTAAAGGGAGGGAGAGGTGGTAACGTGTCTTTGTAAATGAAGGGACAGGTGGTAACGTGTCTGTGTAAAGGGAAGGAGAGGTGGTAACGTGTCTGTGTAAAGGGAGGGAGAGGTGGTGACGTGTCTGTGTAAAGGGAGGGAGAGGTGGTAACGTGTGTGTGTAAAGGGAGGGAGAGGTGGTAAAGTGTCTGTGTAAAGGGAGGGAGAGGTGCTAATGTGTGTGTGTAAAGGGAGGGAGAGGTGGTAACGTGTGTGTGTAAAGGGAGGGAGAGGTGGTAACGTGTCTGTGTAAAGGGGGGAAAGGTGGTAACGTGTCTGTGTAAAGGGAGGGAGAGGTGGTAACATGTGTGTGTAAAGCGAGGGAGAGGTGACGATGTGTGTGTAAAGGGAGTTAGAGGTGGTAACGTGTGTGTGTAAAGGGAGGGAGAGGTGGTAACATGTGTGTGTAAAGGGAGGGAGAGGTGACGATGTGTGTGTAAAGGGAGGGAGAGGTGGTAACGTGTGTGTGTAAAGGGAGGGAGAGGTGGTAAGTGTCTGTGTAAAGGGAGGGAGAGGTGGTAATGTGTCTGTGTAAAGGGATGGAGAGGTGGTAACGTGTCTGTGTAAAGGGAGGGAGAGGTGACGATGTGTGTGTGGGCAGGCGCTGACCCTTACTGGCCCCATCAGGCCCTCTCAGGACGGTGCACTCCTCGATCTGGCCGAAGGTCTCAAACAGCCGCCGGACGTCTTCCTCGCTCTGCTGCTTCCCAAGCATCCCCACAAACAGCTTCCTGTCTTCTGGAGGGAAACCGACGGAGAGGAGGAGAGGAGGAGGGGAGGGAAGGAGAGAGGGAGAGAGAACACAAACAAATGCTACAGCTGACGGCACCGTTCTGCTGAGTCTGTCACCGTCGGTGCGGCAGGAACCTCAGAACCCTTTTATCATCAGGCAGACCGGTGTGTTCTGTGGTTGCTGTTGATGCTGATGTTGTGCTGTGTGGTTTCCCGGCGAGGAAGACATGTTCCTGTCTCCAATGAGCTATTCTAGTAGATGGGGCTGCAAGCCTGCAGTGTCTGCTAATGTTTGATACAGGTGTTGTTCGGAAGCGCCGCGGCTGTCAGGCGTCAGTGAGACATAATGATACAAGCTGCAGAACACTGGGATCTATGGGGCAACGCTTGACCATATATAGGGTTGTGTGACCTCCACTGACATGGGTTGACCTATACCCTCGTCCCCACTGAGACACGCCTGGCCCCGCTGGCCGGATGGGGGCGCGGCGACTACCACGCACGTCTTCTATACATCCAGATCTGGCCAGTCAGACAAGGGGATTTTTCTAATTAATCTCCTCGGTGCCCTGGCGTTAGACAGAACATTCATCTTCTTTACCTCCTTCTACATTATGCATTTTTTCTCGACGACCGTGTTGTGGAATGAAATGGCTAGTAGCACGAAGCCATCCCCAGGACTGATGGAAACTGACAGGGAGAGGAAGAGGAGTTTATTGGAAATGACACTGTTGATCTTCAGCGCCAGTCATTTGACGGCATCGGCAGGGAAGAAGAGTGGGGGAAGAGCGTCACCTGGCTGGGACAGATGTGACACCTCCTGTACCTGCCAGGGCCCATTAGACACAGCTGCTCTAAAAATAAAGGCAGGGCTCCCTTTCCCTCTTCCTTTTTCACAGGGAATATCAGATCCTGTTACATTCCTGTAAAGTTCAAATGAGACACGTGGCCTGGCTGCTCACCGCTTCCACACACAAATGAGCACCACAAACCAGTCTGCCCAGGCTGGCAGGCTGACAGCGTGGCACGTTACCATGGCAGGAGGTGTCAGAGCGTCATCCTAAAGGGAAAGTCTTCCTCCTAGTCACGCCTCGCACGTCCCATCTCGCACCTGCTGGGCTATCTAGTTATGCCTCACGCGGAACTGGCCTTAAATGGGTCCGAGCCTCACGCGGACCCAGGCTCATTGGCCTGCAGTAACCGCGCCTCGCACATGCTCCCGTCATGACACATTTATCGGCAGTAGTCACCATCACACATCTTCCTGTCTTGACACATCCATCTAAAGTGGTTGTGTCTTATGCATTCTCCCGTCCGGACACATTCATCTAGAGTAGCCATGCCTAACATTTTACCTGTCTTAACATTCATCTACTGTAGTCACGCCTAACACATCCTCCTGTTTGACACATCTGTCTACAGTAGTCTCGCCCTGCATATCCTCTGGTCTAGACAAATTCATCTACATTGGTCACATCCTGCACATCCTCCTGTCTTGCCACATTCAGCTACAGTAGTCCTGTCTCACACATCCTCCTGTCTTGCCACATTCAGCTACAGTAGTCCTGTCTCACACATCCTCCTGTCTTGCCACATTAAACTACAGTAGTCCTGTCTCACACATCCTCCTGTCTTGCCACATTTAGCTACAGTAGTCCTGTCTCACACATCCTCCTGTCTTGCCACATTCAGCTACAGTAGTCCTGTCTCACACATCCTCCTGTCTTGCCACATTCAGCTACAGTAGTCCTGTCTCACACATCCTCCTGTCTTGCCACATTCAGCTACAGTAGTCCTGTCTCACACATCCTCCTGTCTTGACACATTCATATACACTGGTCACGCCTTATAAGTCCTCCTGTCTTGACACATTCAGCTACAGTAGACATGCTTCAAATTTGACAGCATCACTTAGAATCTCCCAGCATCTTCTCTCTTCTCATTAAGCTCATCCATTTCCCCTCTGCCCTTAGATACTTGAGAAGCCTGGAGAAAACCCAGAGGGTCCACAGTGTATGGTAAAGGGAATTGGCAGGAAGAGGTCTCAGCTGGAATGCAATCACAGCTTTCAGCTCCCAGGACAGTCCAAGACAGGTGCTTGTCTTGATTGAGTCAGGACTCCAGAGATGAGACAAGAGCTAAGACTGGACTGGCAACAGAAAGCACCTGACTCCATTAGGATTGTCTTCCTCTCCTCGTGTCATGAAACAATGACATCGATGATGTTTCATTGGGGTGTCACAATCAGGCCTTAATGGTAGAAGTACACTTTTACAGTCGTCCTGTGGCATCTTAATGTTTTGGGACAAAGACTAATCTTCAAATGGGGCCCGGGGAAACCTAATGGAGGCTTTACAAGGCTAATTAACTAGCTAGGAGCGAGGTAATGAACTTTTTAAATGTGCGCTGGCAAACTGAAGAAATAAAGGACACCCAGCGAAAGTGTATGAGGGTTCTTCTGAGCCCTCCTCTGGGAGGTAGGAACGGCCGTAGTGAGAAGATTAAATTTGGAGCCGATATATTCATTGCCTGACCTAAGCACTCATCTCTCCTCTCCTCCCGCCCAGCCGACCGCACCACATGCCACGGCCGGAGTATGGATCGCTATTAATTAGTTCACTTTGCACCTGTCTCCAGCGCAGCGGCGTTGTGGATCTGCAAGGTTTCACCGCTCGTATGACCACTCGGAGGCTTTTAAAGTGCATTTATGATTATGAATAAATAAGCAGCGATACTCAGCACTCCGCATAAATAGATGTCTAGCCTCCAGAAATTGACAGAGTGCTCTTTCATTGAAGTGTGTGGCGGGGGAGAAAATCAACGATCGTACAAGCGAAGTACAATCATGCATTAACGTACAGGAAAGAGTTAACGCCATTGCTGAACACTATTTTTTTTTAAATGGAATGTCTACTTTGTCTGTGTATCCGACCCGTCGCATTCAACATCTCTCAAAGAGAGATCCCAGCCTCTCTCATCCTGCTCTGTGACTAAGCCCAGTTACAACTGGTGTTCTGCTAATACAGGTGAAATGCTGGATCAGATGAGGCTCCATTCAGCAGCGACACATGGAATGGACCTCGTTCCCCTTCTCATTGCCATACGTTTAACATGAACGTTGGACAGAGAAACAGACAGAGGATCAGTCTGAGCAGGAGATTGTTGGAGCAGGAGCTAGGTTTGTATTCAACCAAGAGCACAGACACGCTCGCAGTGACTTCCCCCTGCAAAACCTTCCAGTCTTCTCTTCCTGTGGCCCTGTTCGTTTCTTGACTGAAGCTAGGAGTAATTGTTTGGAAAATAGGGCCATGTCAGTCTCAAACCATGTCCAAACGGAGATGGCATACGGACGGCCCTGTTTTATGAATGCAAATAAAAGAGGAGATCAAAATAGTTATCAAAACACAACTGACATCTGACAATTGCTTGTCTCAGGAAGCCTTTTCATTTCAGTGCCCGGTGTATTAAAAATTAATGGTTTTTGCACAGACGCCATATGCTGTCAAGATTGATGCTTCTCTCTCTGGAATAAAGTGCTACTTTTCTTGTTGGCTATAACATGGCATGGGCTTTCTCTCTCTCCCTCTCTCTCCCTCTCTCTCTCTCTCGCTCTCCTTATCCACACACTCACATGTTCAGGGATATGTTGTTGAGAAACCTACTTGGCAAAAGTTGTTTCCCCTTCTTTTGTTTGCAAATAAATGTCACCCTAGAAACAATTAGTCTCATGCTAGTCTACAGCGTCCGTGGTAGGCATGTTTTTTTAATGACGCCACATTACCATACCACTGGAAGCCTGGCGCTGCGTGTCAATGTGTTTGTGTGTGCGTGCGGGCGCAAGTGTGTGTGAAAGTGCTGTGCTCTGAAAGCATGGACAGCTGCATCCAACGATAAAAGATTCCCGCTAGGCCTCTGGGTGCATTTCAAACACACAGTAATGTTTCAGGCAACACATCAGAGGGATTGTTGATGACGGGCTCATTATAAAACCTGACGCTGGCACGTGGCTACTTCCTGGGAGGCTCTGTGCTAGCGGGATGAACACCCTGCTCATATGCCCAGTCCTATATACACAGCCCCATTCCTCGCCCAATACATAGCCCTGACCTATGCCCAGTCCTATATACACAGCCCCAGTCCTCGCCCAATACATAGCCCTGACCTATGCCCAGTCCTATATACACAGCCCCAGTCCTCGCCCAATACATAGCCCTGACCT
>JACXGK010010135.1:0-18518 GCA_016801125.1 Novumbra hubbsi | reverse complement strand
CGCTCTTCAACAGCTGGCAACCTCATCATCCCCCGGTCAAGGCTACGTACCTTTGGGGACAGGGCTTTCTCAAGGGCCGCTCCAAGGCTATGGAACTCACTTCCTCAATCCATCCGTGACTCTGAATCTACTACCATCTTCATCCACCGTCTCAAGACTCATCTGTTCACACAAGCCTTCCCATAGCCCCTCCCCTTCCTCTTTTCATTATTTGTGTATTGACTACTCAAGTGTAAAGCGTCTTTGGGTCTTTAGAAAAGCGCTATATAAATTGAATGTATTATTATTATTATTATAGACTGGAATTTTCATATTGACAAACCACAATCCCTCTTGGAGAATGTCCATTGGACAGATTAGTCAAAAAAATAGTTCTGGAATATGGAGGGACAGGATGTCCCTCCATAATGGACAGTATTGTTGTCCTTTAAGGGGGTTGTCCATGTGTTGTCATTGGTTTTTATGACCAGGAGCAGGCCATATGGGTTTGTTGTGTGATAGACCTGGTCTACTGATGGATATTACCTTTGACCCTATTAAGTATTCTGACATAAAAGGTTGTGTTACACTTTGTATTCTTTGGAGATCGCTAGGAGATGAAGAGGAGAAGAACATGTAAGAACTATGAAAGGTCAATATATTGGACTCTATTAAAGAAACAAATCTCCCATGACTTGAATGGCTCTTCATTTGGTTGTGAACTGAAATCTAACAACACCATACCTACATTAAAACACGGAGGAGGCTTGTTTAGGGGCTGATTTGCTGTGTCTGGCACCAGGTGCCTTGTATCTGTACAGGTCACAATGAAATCTCAAGACTATCAAGGCATTCTGGAGCAAAACGTCCAGCCCAGTGTCAGAAAAGTTTGGCTCAGTCACAGGTCATGGGTCCTCAAATAGGATAATGAACCAAAACACACAGCTAAAAGCCCCCAAGAATGGATAAGAACAAAACACTAAACTATGGAAAGAGCAGAAACATACGGTCTGTCACTTTTGTAATCTTTCTTTTTTGTGGAGGGGTACCAACATATTTGATCATGTCTGTATGTTAATCAGACCTTGAGAAAGACTTTCGAATTTCTCTTGTAATATGTCAGCTAAATAAAAGTATATTCTAAGTGGTATGCTAGTTTGAGTCTCTAAACAGAGAGCCCTAGAGCTGACCTTTGCTGGCAGTGATAAGCAGTGAATGCCTTCAGGGCCACAAGGACATCATTGGGTTTTATTAAGTCAGAGGTTGGACAGCAGGAGGAGGTCTGCTCCCCTCGTTCCTCCTGAGAACTGGCCAAGCCGCCACCTCCAACAGACACATCCTGAACACAAAGAAGAAAATAACTAAGTATGATGGATAGAATAATTCAGACATGTTATAGTATATCATTAATCATATAGCGTCATGTAAATTGTTTTTTTATTTTTTACAAAAAATCAACATATCAATATTTGAGGTTCTTTCAAACAATATCTATAGATGAAAGTGATGTAATTGAACCAAAAACTATGACATTTTAACCACAATATACTTTTTTTAACAAAATATGCCATTTCCTACTGAGGAAAGTTAAGACACCCTATGCCCTAATAGCTGGTATTTCCCCCTTTTGGCTAAAATAACCTCAATAAGACGTTTCCTATAACTGCCTAACAGTCTCTGACATTGACTGGGAGAAAGTGTTTCCCACTCCCTACAGAATATTTCCAGCTGTGTGATGTTTGAGGGGTTTCTTGCATGCACAGCACATTTTTTATCACCCCATATCATCTCAATAGGATTAAGATATGGGCATCGAATTGGCCATTAAAGAACTACCCATTACTTTTTTGGTTAGAAATGACATTATAATTTGCAGATACCCAAACCATGCCAGGAAAATGCCCCCTGACAGCATAACAAAAATGCTTATTTCCTACCCTATTTGCTGATGTCTTTCCTATAGATCAAAATGTAGACTTCACTTGAATCACTATTTCCATTGAAACACTATCATGTTGCTAATTCCATCCAAGCCCCAATAATGAACCCTCTTTCAGAGTCACTTAGATCCTTTTATCTTGCCATCTCGATAATTATATCATGCAATAAACCTGTAAGGAATCTGCATTCAACAAGGAATCTGAATAAATTCCTCCATTAATATATTCAGGTTTTTCCTTTCATTTGTCATCCGTCTGTATCTGTGGAGCCTCCAACCTACTTCTCTTACCTGGGCCAGATCCCCTGGCGGCTGCCGGTTCTTCATGAAAACATTAGCCAGCTTGTGCACATCTTCCTGGCTCTCTATTCCCAGAGCCTTGCAAGGGAGAAGAAGAACAGAGAAAACACAAACCTTTCAGTTATAATGTGAAAGTAATTTGATGGTCACTATGACAAAAGTTACTTCACAGTGTTACTCACAGTAAAGATGGAGTCCATCTTAATGAGACACTGTTCTTCCTTCTCCAGCGGAGAGAGGAGCTTGAGAAGTTTACTTTCTATCAAAAAACCCTGTGGAAGAGAAGAGAGGAAATGGTGATGTAGTGTATCTATCCCTGTTTCACACAAACATACACCTCTTGGCTCACTCACCGCCTCATCGCACAGCAGCTCCAGGAGCTTCTTGATTGTCTCGTCCGACACCGTCTCGCTGTTCTTCCCCCCACTTCCCACCCCATCGGCCATGCTGCTCCTGCTCTCCTGCCCTGCTCTTGATTCACACATGTCTCCGGGCCCAGCACCAGCCTCCTTGTACTTCCCAAGATGACATGGACTGGTCCCCTCAGGCCGGAGCAGCTCGGCGGCAGTCTGTCGTGCAGTTTTCTGGGCCTGTCTCTGGTTCTTTAAAGGTCCACAGCGCTCCATGGAGGCCATCGGTGGGCGCTGCCAAGCCAGACCCAGTAGCTGTTCATGGATTAACCGATCCATGTCCAGGGCTTTCGTCATCAGTGCCTTAACCTCCTCCTCATTCATCAGCCACACCTCCTCAAACTCCTTGGTGTCGATAGCCGCAAAGTGCCTGATTAGAAGGACAGGGGAAAAGTTATCAAAACAAAGCCATATTGTTTGGATATATCCAGAAGTGCTTGATCATTGTTGTTGTGATAGGGGCAGTTATTCAACTCATTGGTTATGCACTTTATTTAAATCTGTTAGTTAAACAGACTAGACCTATAAGCACTAACTGTCACGGGTGTGAGTGAAGACGGAACCAAGTGCAGACATTTTAAATAATAAGTGAATTTATTTACAATAAACAAAAGAACAAACTTTACACAGGTTAAATCAAAGGTGCTGAAACAAGCCGCAAATGAAACATCAAGCAAACACATAACACTAAACATGACAAAACACCGTGACAGGATTTACATTTAAGCATAGTATCCACAATGAACCACACCTGGTGACAGAAACAAAGGACATCTAAACACAAATTACTAAGTGCAAACAGGTGCGTGTAATGTCCAACGGTGTCAAAAGTGTGCTTTAAAATAAATGTGCTCCCCAGAATACCACCACCTACCGACACCATGCTACCCTATTCATTACACTAACAAAACTATAACCATGATTATTTTATATTCATTGGAAATCAAATCCATCCCCTCTGTTGTTAAAAAAGGGGGAAAATGGGGTGTGGTATACGGAAAATACAACATAACTAAGAGCTGTTCTTAAGCACCATACACCATAAAGAGTTCTTATACGGCCATTACACATGGCATTTTGGTAAATATCCACAAAACCCTAAATGGCCCAATTCCTAGTAATAATTAATAAGCACTTCCTAAAAAGGTATAGTACACAGTCTCTTACAAATCAGGTGTTTTGAAACCTTTCTGATGGCCATGGTAAATTAAACTGTATACCAAATCACTTTTTACTGTTGTAATTATGTTGGTAACCTGTTGATAAGAACCATGAAGTTTTTTGGTATGTTGCCAATATATCGTGGCTAACTGATGTGTCCATAGCTAAGTGTATGAGTGTAAGAGAGAAAGAGATGTGTTTGTGAGTGTATGTGGGTCACCTCATCTTCTTCTGCATTTCTTTGTTCTGCTGCATTTTGCGTGTGTAGTCTTCAGAGAGCTTCTGCTTCTCTTCCCTAGACAGCTTTTCTTCATTAGCACATTTGATCTTCAGGTTGCTTACAACATCCTGCAGTCTGGATGATAATAGTCACAGTAAAGACAGCAGAACAGTGAACTGACTACGAAACCACAATCTAACTATGGAACCACGAGCTAACTGCTAAAGTATAAGCTAATTACTTAACAACAAGCTAACTACTTAACTCTGATCTAACTGCAGAATTACGAGCAAACATCTGAACTACAATCTAACTTTTCAACTACAATCTAAATAATAAACTACAAGCTAATCAGTTTTCCTCAACCTTTTAAAATCTTTTTGAGCCGAGTGGTGTTGTGACTTTTCTCACCACAACGCACTAAAGTAAACCAGCTCTGACAGAAGAAAGTCGAGATTCAGTTGATGCGGACAGCCTTGAAGTCAGAACTCAAAATGACAGACAACACCACTTAGAAATTAAATAATGCTTACCTAAGATACTGCATATTATTATTTTGTCCAACTGTACGTATAGTAAAGTTGTTGTAGCATTTGTGTTACAGTCATGTAATGTTATTGTTGTAAGTACCTTGTGGTTTTTTTCTTCTGCAGGGATTTAATGATGGTGTTCTCTTCATCTCTC
The DNA here is from genome assembly GCA_016801125.1 of Novumbra hubbsi. Classification (NCBI taxonomy): domain Eukaryota; kingdom Metazoa; phylum Chordata; class Actinopteri; order Esociformes; family Umbridae; genus Novumbra; species Novumbra hubbsi. The sequence continues at coordinate 13,825 of JACXGK010010135.1, read as the reverse complement.
TTTTTCATCACCTGTAAGTTATAATCAAGCTTCTCCTGATTCAGCTGGAACGTAGCCTTTATTTGCTGCAGGTTCTGCTGAAGAACCTACAGACATACCCACACATACACACGCAAATGACAAGGTCATTTAAAAACAGCCACTAGCATGTCCGCACATCTTTGATACATTTCCTCTCCTTTGTCTTTACCTGAACATCTGTGTCCAGTTTGATCTTTATCAGGTTGTACTCTTCAGTGTCATCTGTCCTCAGCTGCTGCAGTGACTCCTCATACTCCTCCATTCTCCTCATCCGCAGCACAACGTTCTCCAACTATACATACAGGTGGAAAGGAGAGAATCTAGTATTCAAATATGTGACTGAAAGAGACTGTTAATGAAGAGTGACAGAATGGTATTCCAAGATAGAGTGGGGAGAACAAGTATTTGATACACTGCCGATTTTGCAGGTTTTCCTACTTACAAAGCATGTAGAGGTTTGTAATTTTTATCATAGGTACACTTCCAAAATAGCCTAACAAAAATCCAGAAAATCACATTATGATTTTTAAGTAATTAATTTGCATTTTATTGCATGAAATATTTGATACATAGGAAAAGCAGAACTTAATATTTGGTACAGAAACCTTTGTTTGCCATTACAGAGATCATACATTTCCTGTAGTTCTTGACCAGGTTTGCACACACTACAGCAGGGATTTTGGCCCACTCCTCCATACAGACCTTCTCCAGATCCTTCAGGTTTCGGGGCTGTCGCTGGGCAATACGGACTTTCAGCTCACTCCAAAGATTTTCTTTTGGATTCAGGTCTGGAGACTGGCTAGGCCACTCCAGGAGCGTGAGATGCTTCTTACGGAGCCACTCCTTAGTTGCCCTGGCTGTGGGTTTCGGGTCGTTGTCATGCTGGAAGACCCAGCCACGACCCATCTTCAATGCTTTTACTGAGGGAAGGAGGTTGTTGGCCAAGATCTCACGATACATAGCCCCATCCATCTTCCCCTCAATGTTGTGCAGTCGTCCTGTCCCCTTTGCAGAAAAGCATCCCCAAAGAATGATGTTTCCACCTCCATACCTCACGGTTGGGATGGTGTTCTTGAGGTTGTACTCATCCTTCTTCTTCCTCCAAACACGGCAAACAAAGCTCTATTTTTGTCTCATCAGACCACATGACCTTCTCCCATTCCTCCTCTGGATCAGATGGTCATTGGCAAACTTCAGACGGATTTTAATCCATGACGGCGTAGTGTGTTACTAATGGTTTTCTTTGAGACTTTGGTCCCAGCTCTCATCAGGTCATTGACCAGGTCCTTCCGTGTAGTTCTGGGCTGATCCCTCACTTTCCTCATGATCATTGATACCCCATGAGGTGAGATCTTGCATGGAGCCCCAGACTGAGGGTGATTGACCGTCATCTTGAACTTCTTCAATTTTCTAATAATTGCGCCAACAGTTGTTGCCTTCTCACCAAACTGCTTGCCTATTGTCCTGTAGCCCATCCCAGCCTTGTGCAGGTCTACAGCTCTCTGGTCTTGGCCATTGTAGTGAGGTTGGAGTCTGTTTGATTGAGTGTGTGGACAGATGTCTTTTCTACAGGTAACGAGTTCAAACAGGTGCAGTTAATACAGGTAATGAGTGGAGAACAGGAGGCCTTAAAGAAAACCTAACAGGTCTGTGAGAGCCGGAATTCTTACTGGTTGGTAGGTGATCAAATACTTATGTCATGCAATAAAATGCTAATGAATTACAAAAAAATCATACAATGTGATTTTCTGGATTTTTGTTTTAAAAATTACAGACTTCTACATGCTTTGTAAGTAGGAAAACCTGCAAAATCGGCAGTGTATCAAATACTTGTTCTCCCCACTGTATATACAGACATGGAGTTTGTATTGTAGAGTCCTACAGACCTCTTTCTCACGGCGCTCCTCCATGTGCTGTTCCCATTTCTTCATGTTCCCCGTCAACAAAATCTTCCGCTCCTGCTCAAAGGAATTCTGCAGCTCAACCAGAACAGATCATCAACCAGAACAGATCAACAACCATCACCGAAAATGTCAATAAATATGTCAATAACCACATAAAAACAGCCCAGTAAAAAACAAACAACCAAAGCTTTTATAATCTAAATCTTTAGGAGGGGTTATGTCAGTGATTCAGATGTCACTTAGTGTGTCCTACCTCAATCTGGACCAGTTCATCCGTATACGAGCACATCAAGAACTTGGCCTGGTCCTCCATCCTCTCAATTATTAGGTCTATATCTTCTGCCTGCTTCTTCAGATCCTTGACAAAGCGGTCGTCGCTTAACTTTACCTCCTATAAACACATGCACGCGCATTATACAAACATTCATCAAAATTATTAATGACACTACCCATAACATTGGCTTTACTTTAATATATTTAGACATATAGGTATGTAATCTTTACTTAAACACTACAGACAGCTGAAGGAAATATAAATTAACAAAGAGCACTGAATACATTGTGATAATTTCTTCATTAAAAGCTTCTTTCCTTTGCCTGAAATGACTAGAAATGCAGCTGAAATGTCCTGTAGCTGTTTCTTGCCACTTTCTATCAGTCTCTTACATTGATAAGGAATGATTTTGCTCTTTACAAAACCGCTTCCAATGTGTCAAGTTCAAGGCCTTTTTTTGCATGAGCAGCCTGCTTCAAGTTCCCTAACAGCATTTCAACAGATTTGAGATGTGGACTTTGCCACTTCATAACCTTTCGTGTCTTCTTTTTGAGCCATTCTTTAATTACTTTGTTAATGTGTTTTTGGTCTGTTTTATCGCCCTGTTGCAAGAACCACGTTTAGTTCAGCTTTAACGTTTTGATAGAGCCTCAAATTCTCTTCAACATTTCTCTATAACAATATGGAATTCATGTCTGACTCAATGATGACAAGTTTGCCACACCTTGAGGCAGTGGTATGGACTTTTCTCCATTTGTAGCTTTTCCATCAAACAGTGGAATTAGTTGAAAATGATTCTCTAACCCCTCCCAGACTCATTGGCATGAACAATATTTCTTCTTAGAGCCTTGGATAGATCTTTGTTACGTCCCCACACACTGGTGTTGTTGTTTGTGTTCTGTGTGCTGCTCTCTCGTCTTATTCATAATAGGTATCCCAGTATTAGTATTATCCATCCCACTGCCATTTCAACTTACCCTCTTGTTCCCACCTGCTAATCAGCCAATCCACTACTGGCACCTGCCAGTTCCTTCCAGCACCACCCTTTTTAAAAACAGCCCTGGAAGCATCCCGGAGACAGAGAGAGCTTCGGTGTGGCAATGTTTTCATTCATTCATGTCACTGTGTCCGAGTGTAGCTCTGGTAGATATTTTTGTAAGCATTGCTATTATTTTGGTTTTATTGGCCCTTGTTGATTTAATTTCTGGGGACTGTAGTATTGGTTTACACAAAGTTTGCTGCTGGAGTGTTTATAGATCTTTGAAGTATAATTACAAGCATTTCACAAGTGTCAAATGCTATTATTGACAATCACATTATACATGCAGAGTCAATATTTGCATTGTTGACCCTTCTTCAAGAACACTGCAATTGGTCCTGGCATGCTGTCAATTAACTCCTGGGACAAATCCTGACTGACGGCAGCCCATTCTTACATCAATGCTTGGAGTGTGTAAGAATTTGTGGGTTTTTGTTTGTCCTCTGCCTTTTAAGGATTGACCACAAGTTCTCAATGGCGCCCATACTTTTTTCTCCTGACGAGCTTTTCTGTGGATTCCCCAAACAATTGCAAAGGGGATTCATCAGAGAAAATGACTTTACCCCAGTCCTCAGCAGTCCAATCCTTGTACCTTTTGCAGAATATCAGTCTGTCCCTGATGTTTTTCCTGGAGAGAAGTGACTTCTTTTCTGCCCTTCTTGACACCAGGCCATCCTTCAAAAGTATTTGCCTCACTGTGCATGCAGATAAACTCACATCTGCCTGCTGCCATTCCAGAGCAAGCTCTGCACTGGTGGTGCCCCAATCCTGCAGCTGAATCAACTTTGGGAGACGGTCCTGGCACTTGCTGGACTATCTTGGCGCACCTTGAAGCCTTCTTTGCAACAATTGAACCACTCTCATTGTATTTCTTACTAGCAGCAATATCCTTGCCTGTAAGGCCCTTTTTTTTTGGGTGATTAAGTTCATTTTGATTGCATTTTCAGATTACTCTTCATGACATTCGAGAGTATAATAAAGAGATTTAAACGTTAAGTCATGTATAAATATATACATACATTAATAAATGATTCCACTCGGCTAAGATTGAGAAAAAAGTAAAATGTGTTAAAAAATAGTGATTTAACTCATCAAAAATACTTTTACTGACCTTTTTAATTTCTGTGATTCAATACATATCTTGTTAAAATGGGGATAAAAACAAATACACACACGCTACCTGCTGCAGCTCGTGGATTAGTTTGTTTTTGTCCTCTATGATCTGGGCACACAGTTGCTGCTGGCTGTTCAGACAATCTCTGAGGTCCTGGGGTATTTCTTTCATCTTGGCCACCGTCCACTTTCTGGTGATTGCCTCAAACTTTTCGAGACTTGACTTTGCCTCATTTTCCAATTTCTCCACTCTGGTGTGAGAGGAGAAATGAGAAAGAGGGAGGTTGGATATGGTTTCGTCACATTAATGAGGAATTAGGGGGAAAAGTCAACAATGTTTATTTATGGTTAGAATTGTTTGTCTGTTGAGCGATCAGTATCAGTTTCACTTACCCCAGAGCTCGTCAGAATTACTGTAGATCCCAGCAAGCGTGTACACCATTAATTGCCAGCAGATGGGGTACTTGGGTTACAACTGGTGTTGAACACTTATTCTATAGGATATACCACTGTACCTGAGTCTGCCTGCCTCGTACATCTCTGCCCGACGCTGGGACTCCCTAGCATCCGCTGCTACCTGGATGTTGGTGACCAACTCGGTCCCGTCTCTCTGCAGGGTTATCATACGCTGGGAAAAAGAGAGTCAGAGACCTCTAACCAGTTCGTGTCTGTTAGTGTTGATTCTAAATGTAACATATGCTAACTGATACCGTACCTTATCACTCAGTTCCACTTGCTGCTGGCTTTTCCTGGGCTCTTCTTTGATTGCGTTATTTTCAACGGAGTCATCTCCTTCTCTGAATGACAAATTAGAAATGCACATTTGATTACGGCATATTCATTGCTAACGTTGCAGATTATTCTACATCCCAGAAATTGTGAAAAAGCAACTCTAAACGTTTCAGGCAATTTGACCAAGGCTGGTCTACAGGTGCAAAGTTTTAGCTTATGAAGCAATTCACCTTTTATTGTTTTTTTTCCGTGCAGCTATTCGGAGATGACGGGCTGCAATTCTCTCTTCTGGATTTTCAGAGTCCACGAAAGGTCCGACTTCACTCATTTTTCTTATGTTGACGTTTTAGCTACCAGCAATTGATTTTTTTTTCCAATTTCACATAACCCAAGTTTGAGTTGCAACGTTACATTAGTAGTTGTTGTCGTTGCTATAGACACGGCGGAAAGTCTAAAAATGCTGCACCCTGCTGGAGGAAATGGAAATGCCGTTGAATAACTTCCTCTCATCTATGCTAAAACGCTTGTGCTCTTCTTGGTTTTGACTCGTTCACACCCAGATAGATCTGATCCAGCCCACGTAGGTCTGCTTTTAGTGGACCCATACAAGACAGAGTACGCCTCAAAGTACACTTCTAGTAGCCCAAGCGGCTCATGATCACGAAGCTTGTCCGTCTCCTTGTCTGACCTACCTGGTGCCTGCTATGTTGCTGGAACATATTGTTTTTGCCACTTATAAATGACAAGCCTTCAAGTCACAGTGATAAATCATGGGCATCAAGTGCTTTGCAGAACTGCACCAGCTTGGGGCAAATTTAAAGCAAAACATTGAAAATATTTAACGGTGAAAAGTTAAATGAATTCTAATATTTATCTATAAATTATTCTTTAAATTAACAAAAAGATACACATTAAGTTTATACCCCTATGAAAGTGAGGAATTCTGACTGTCCCATGTTCCATTATGTTATGTAATATTTTCTAAAAGGTCTTTCAGTAATACATTTCAGTAATATTTATTAAAAATATATATTATTAAAACAAAGTCTTCACCTGTATCCTACGTTTAAAGGGAAAACCTTGTTACCAAAACATTACCCCCCTTTCCATAAATCAGATATTATCAGGAAGTTAAGATCTTCAAAATATGTTCTGGACAATGTCCATGTCACTTGTATCTTGTTCACAGGAACTTGTTGACCGGTTTCACACATTCCTCCAAAAGTACAAACGTCACACATACAACATGAAGCAGCAGTACCTCACACCCAATGAATGCCTCATCCATGTAGATTTCTCTGAGAAATATGGTTAAATATAGCTCAGAGATACACCGACAGACCACCCTTCATACAGGTGTGTTGTACACAACCGGAATTCGCATTCGCTTCACCCCAAACAGTATCCAAAGGTCCACCCGCAATATGGCAAGACCTGAAGCAAGTGTCAAAAAGGAGCATTCCATCATCTTTGTTGTTCTCTTTTTAAGAGACGGCCCATGCACACAATATAGGCAACTAGGAAATGTCTACTTCTTCAGTAAACAAGCTCTTTAAGAGAGGGTTTGAGGCTGGGACATTGAACTTTTTTGAAGCCAGTCATGGGAAAGGTGCTCTTGAGGAGCGCTCAAAAGGACAGCTGACAGGCTTTTCAGCCAATGTACTGACATTCCAGTTGCTGCTACGCTTTTCCAGGTATTGTAAGCACTTTTCCTGTAACAACCATCAAGCTATTTTGTGTGTAGGAGGAAGCTGTTGAAAAGACAGTTGAGGAAATGCCAGTGAATATCCCTGCTGTGCCTTTCACAATGATGCTCTCTTGGCCCAGGAAACATAACAAACCATTATGTTAGCTGCCATTGCTCCTCACTGAAGAATCTCAGATTTGACTGTTTTAATACAAAGCAGATGTTCTTCAATTATGCAAGCAGGTCATCATGGTTTGCACTGGCAGACAACATGTGACAGGTCACAGATGTCCAAATAAAGTGTGATGGCACTGTGTACCCAGGGGTCATACTTGGAGCAGCCCACAGTTGTGCATGCTCACTCCACCAGAGGGTGCAGTCTCCTGGGCACATTTTAAACAATATTGTCTGATAATTACCTCTGCTGTGAAAGATTGGGCATTTCAAAGTTTTACTCCCTTGATGTCACCACCCATAGCCTGGCACATAGTGTGCTTGCAGCTCAGCCAAGAGTGGATCATTATTATATATACTATATACAGATACAAATGAGAGCAATGGTTTTCCGACTGAAGAGTCAAACATTTTTGCCAGGCATGTCTTTAAATGGGTTGGTAGTTGAATCTTCACTATGCCCTTCATTATGTAGTGGTAGCACAAGGGCAATATTTTATACTTTGGGAATCATCCAATTGATTATATTAAACTTAATTCAAGTTTGCTGCTATACAAGCAATGCATATTTCAGGATAGGTCCAGATTATCAACACCTACAGATTTATACAGCAAATGAAGGATGTCTTATTCTGTGTTTATATGTTTATGGATACAATTAGCATATAAAAATGTAAAACATTTACTGTGAAAACAAAAATCCCATGACAAAACAAAGGCAACAATGAAAATAAATAAGTATATATTATTTTGGAAAGCATAAAGTTAAGTTTGGGCAAGCTGATAGACAAGACCTAAACAAATGATTAAAGCAAAATAAACCAGGCTCTGGATTTATGAAATAAATAAACGTGTGTGAGGTACCATTTGTAAAATATTGCATGTATAATCCTGCTCAGTTTTTGCTAATGTACACTGCCAAATGTAAAAAAAATCACTAAAATGTTCTATGTATGGGTTAATGCAGAACAATATTTTTGGAAAAGGTATTGCATAAATGTAAATATTTTGTCACATTTGGCAATGCTAAATATGGGGTGCTATTTGTTAAACTTTGAGGCCTAAGACCCCAGTGGTGCAGAAATCCACATCGTCAGTAGTCATCCCAATTGGGAGATGGAAGGAGAAACATTGCATGAGGGAAGTAAAGAAGAGGAAGAGCTCCATCCGAGCCAGAGTCTCCCCTACACATACCCTGCGGCCTGGGAGAAAGATGAAGAGATGGATAACTGATAAATTACAATATTGGGATAGAGCCTCTCCTATACATATCCTTAAGTCTGAGAGAGATGTAAAAAGATATAATATACTGGCGTATACTTCAGTGTGAAGAATATTATACTGGCACATGTAACAAGTGTTGTAGTTGATGTTTTATATAATCTGAGTAGTTCCATCCCTGATATTACCGTATATTACATTTAGTAGAAAGTGCCCTTTTTAATTTTGCGCACATCTTTTTGTATTCCTCCTTAAGAACATCCCATTGCCTCATCCCTTTTCACTGTACAGTGCAGTATTTGAACAGTCACACAAGTGTTGTGTTTCTTAATCTGTACTATTGTACAGAAAAACAATGACAAAGATGTTCAAGTACAGACGGTCAGCTTTAATTTGAAATTGCAGTGCTTCTAAATGTTCTTCTTTATTTTAGTGGACCTTAAGTAATTATTGGCTGTTCAGCTGTTTCTTGGAAGAGTGTGTCGCAGCTTTGTTTGGTCAAGATAGACACACAACACAATGCCAACGATGTTTTAGGGAGTGTGCAATTGACATGCTGACAGCCAGAATATTGTTTGCTGTTGTGGATCTTTGTTGATGTCAATCTGTTTTGTTTACGCCTCAGTTAACAGTTTTTCTCTCTTGTTGTTTTGTTTTAGTTTAAGTGTTAAAAGTGAAAACAATAAAAGGATGTTCTGCTCAACTCGCTCTGCGTCTTGCATCGTGACACATACCACATACTGACTGGTTTTTTGATCCATGCCACTACCTTTTAAGGTATCTGATCAACAGATGCATGTAATTACAGTCATGTGAAATCCATTGATGATTTGTATCAACTGAATTATTTCCATAAGTGAACAATAACCAAGTAAAATATTTGTGTGTTCATTGCTGATCAACTAACACTATCTGTTTAGAGAGTGATTAGGCAGATGTTTTAACCTGATAGTGTTCTTTACCTGCTGAAAAGGCCATGAATGCCTCTCTCTTGACAAACTTGCCAACATTGTTGAGAAGGTGGGCAGGGTAGAAGTCATCCGGTTTCTCCCAGTGAGCCTTGTCACGATGCACTGACCTCAGTAGTGGGATAATGTAGGTTCCCTAAATACAAATATACACGTACACAAAATATTGCGGAATTGTCATGGAAAGCTGTTTTAATGTTAAATTGGGGACAAGCAGGGATGGGCAAAGATCATCATCAAAATATATGGTAAAATAAAGCAGCCACACCATGTATCTAGTACTGTTTTTTTGTATTTTAAAAATACTTTCACAAGGGAGCATGAAATCACTTCGCAAACATTACATCTATCTGCACATTTGATTTATCCCTTCACCAGTACACTCACTCAATTGATTAGGTAGAAAAAGTTTGAAGTCAACAGCTTTTCTCTGCCTAATGAGTGATGATAAATCTGACATACAGGCATGGTCAACTTTGTTTGACACAAAAAACATGACATTCACTATTGTTGTTTTATAACAATGAAAATGGCATGGACAAAAATTATGGGATCCTTAACCTAATATTTTGTTGCAGAAGCAATCTCTGCAATCAATAATTTTTGTAGCCCTCAATGAGACACGTCTTTTGGTACATTGTTTCTCAGAAAACCCAGCTGTTTTAAGGGTGCCTTCTCCAGACTGCAAGTTTCAGCTCTTTCCATAGATGTTTGATATAATTCAGATCAGGACTCATAAAAGGCCACTTCAGAATAGTCTAATGTTTTGTTTTGTAGGACCCATGACCTGCGACTGAAACTGGGCTTTACATTTTGCTCCAGAATGCACCCTGGGCCAGATGCAGCAAAGCAGCCCCAAAACATAACCAAGCAGTCTTTGACATTCACTGTAGGTATAGATCTTCTCTTTGAAAGCTTAATTTTGTCATCTGCAAACATAGAGCTGATGTAACTTGACATCTGGGGTCACAAAAATACAAAATGCTAGTAATATAAAGTCTGGCTCCAGATGCCATTTTGAAATGTGGTGAAATGAAGATCATAGCTGTCACAGCCACAGACTAGTGTGTGTCGTGTTTTTCTGTTTACCCCAGTTTTTTCCCCCCATCAGACAATGCCCCCCAGCTGCGGTATTCAGCTCCACATATTCCACCCCACCAACCCATTACGCACACCCACATTCCTCTCATCAGAACCACACTATTTCTACCCCGGCTTCCCCACTTAGATTGGCCAGTTCTCCCTGTACCACGTTACGTGCATTTTTGCCCCGTTTATCGCAGACCTTGTTCGTCTCCATCCTCATCTGTCTGTTTTCCTGTTGTGAAGAGCTAACTCCTCGTTTGTTACCCTGCCAGGCATTGCCAACACCTCCTGTGCACTCGCTGTGTGTGCTTTCTTGACAACCCCTCTCCACCCCCCCTTAAGCCCCTTGTCGTGCATTAAGACCCCTGTGGTCTGTAACAAATACAGATACATTTTCCACTGCGTTGGCCAACATTAATTGACAAACACAAATTATTCTAAAAGACTCCCAAAAAATGTTGAGGCCAGTTCAATTGACTTCATCTTAAAATGTTTAATGTGTGTGTACACAAAGTTTGAAATGGCCAATAAGGTTCACAGTGTCTAAGGAGTGTGTTAGGGTGTGGAGTGCTATAGGATATTAACCATGTCTCCAGCGTGTGAAAAACAGATATCTGCCATTAGCTTGAGTCACTTTAAGCCACAATAACGGCAACATTTTAGTCAAATATCTTCGTGAGACAACTTTGACTGAAACATAGCAGTTTTTCACTAAATTATTACATTTGTAAGCATCACCAGCGTGCAAGCATATCCATACTTCTTTATTGTTATTTTTTCATGCCCCAGGTAATTTTACAGTTTTTTCATTAAACATGGCTGAATGGTAAAGAGCAGGTTGACTTTATCCAAATATTTTGGCTGTTTGGTTGCCATAGCAACACGTGTAAGGGGCTTCAACTTCAAAAGTTATAGCATATCTTCCATAGTAGCCTAAATAGTTAAATGATGGAATTGGGTGGACAAGTATAATGGTAATTTTAATGATCTGATGCATTAATAGTTATAGTAATAATTATATATTGAGTTTACGAAAGTTACTTAGTCCTTATTGTCTGTACAAGTAAGACGAATGTGAGCTGAGTAAGCAGAGTTACACATATGGGAAAGGGGCGTTTAATCTTTTGTGTGTTAGATTTTTTGTTTTAATGGTCATGTTTTGGGTGATGTCGGCAAGACATTCAGACATCTGTTAATCGGTTAATGCAATTCTTGTATTTGTACCTGTGGTGTCCTTAGGGAAAGGGGGGGGCAGACTACCCTTTGTGTATAACCAAAAAATTGATGGAACCAAGGGAACATGAGCTGTGTGTTAATTAGTGGGGTTGCCCCCACTATTATAATCTCACATATATATTTATTATTATTATTCTAGCCACCTCCTCCAACTCCTCCAACAGTTCTTGCACTATGGAGACATGACAGATATCAAAATGTGTGTCTTGTTTCAGATTGTATTGTGTTTTGTGGAAGGTTTTGTTGCAAGGTTTAGGTATTATTCAAGTTTTTGTGGCAAAACCATTGAAAGATGGGTAGCTCGCCACACTGAATGCCGGTTACCTAGCAACATACATTAGTCAAACGTTCCAGAATATGGCCATGCAAATGGCTGCCGGTTCTAAAGTTTGCAAGTAATGCTAGCTAGCTACAGTACTGCTTATGTAGTAACAATGAAATGGCACTGACTTCAACCATGGGACAAACTTCGTCAAAGGTAAGGCTGAAGTAATTTTGATACCATTTTGCCAGTTTTTAATTTTTTCTATGTGGGAGATCAGTAGAAAGCTAGCTAGCTCTCTAATGGGACATATCGTTTTTGTTTGTAGACATGATGCCAATTTGCATATACTCCAGAACGTCATGAAGAATGATCAGATGAATTGCAATTAATTGCAAAGTCCTTCTTTGCCATGAAAATGAACTTAATCCCAAAACAAAAATGTCCACTTCATTTCAACACTGCCACAAAAGGACCAGCTGACATCATGTCAGTGATCCTCTCGTTAACACAGGTGAGAGTGTTGACGGGGACAAGGCTGGAGATCACTCTGTCATGCAGATTGAGTTAGAATAACAGACTAGAAGCTTTAAAAGGAGGGTGGAGCTTGAAATCATTGTTTTTCACTTTGTGTAAACCAATACTTGGGTCATTCTCAAAACGTTTGGCCACGGCTGTACTAAGTTTGGATGCAGTACGCCTCACCATCTTGCATTAATTAACATTTGAAACAACATTTATTGGCTGATATCATCCATTCTGATAAAGATATCAACAATCCTTATACCGAATCTTTCGATTCTTGTCCCAAGACGCTACATCGAGCAACGTAAAGATTGGTGCAGCACTCTAGTTGAAGAAAACTTTTGTGTTTTAGACAATATTGTAAATGGAAAAAAAACAAGGTGGCAGACTTTATTGGTTCTTAAGGGCCAATTTGTTCCCTGGCTAAATAGCCACCTGTGGACCAAATTTCCGGTGGAGAATGCAAGTGGGGCTTTTGAAGCAATTTTGTTTAGTTCATATAGTGCCACCTTAAGCTTAATTGGACCCATATTCTAATAGATATTTTCGGCAGATGTAATACACCCATGGACCATGTGCCTAATAAGTATGCAAGAGTTTAATACTGTGCATTGTTTATGGCATGGAATTACTAAATCAATCCACTACTCAAGTTAGATGGAAGAATTGGCCTGCCTTAGGTATGAAGTAGCCACTGAGGTTGACGTCGGCTGTGGTCTCGTGAGGCAGGTCCATGAGAAGGAAACCAGCAAACCTCTGGGTCTCATGGATCACCGCATCTGTGAACGGCTTCATCTGCCTGTGCTGGATTCGTGGGGTGGAACCTCCAATCACCTTGTCTATCTCCTCATGGACTTTATCTGGGATGACATGAGCATACATTATAAGGAGATATGTTTAGATATTTGCCTGCATTTATATGCACCTGTTGCAATCTGTTCTTTTACATTATTTATTTATTTATTATTTGTGCAATAAAATGAGAAGTAGTAGCCTATACAAAAATGGTAAAAAGGTTCTTGAAAAATCTTTCTGGAGTTCTTCACATTGCAACTGTGGAGATATCCATATACAGTGTCTATAGACAGTCATCATACCCTGTCACAATGTGACCTTTTGTCACATTACATCCTGAAAAGTAAAATAAATTAAATCTTACTTTGTACAGCTGAATTTAGACATTATAACCCTCAACTTCAAAGTGAAATTAATGTTTACAAATTCTGAACAATTATTAAAATGTAATTAGTGAAATACATGAACATACCCAAAAACTGGACACGCAATTTTTACATACACCCATATACTTTTTTTAAATTAGCAACTGAGATGACCCTCATTCTGTTAACCCATCCGCGGGGTGGGGGAACAATCAGAGATCCAGGTCCATCTCAGTTCCTGTACTTTCTCTGATTCACTTAAGCAGTGGAGGTACTTTGTTTTCAACTGAAATATTGGTACAGTTATCAAAAAAAACATTATTTACATAGGATACATATTCATATGACTAATGAAAACGGGTTACTATTACAGCAAGTCTTTCCCATGTAGTCCTTGGCCCGTGCTCAACAGAGTTAAGGATG
>JACXGK010010134.1:0-10771 GCA_016801125.1 Novumbra hubbsi | reverse complement strand
GCTCCAGGTGTTCCAGGTGAGACCAGCCCCGTTATTTCTTGTCATCTTTTAGCATATCTATTCTTTTGGGTTGTGGGTGTGACCAGGTGTAACATGTGTTCCTGACGTGCTTTCAGTCCAGCCAATGAGAGTGGAACAGCCAGCCAGGAACACGTGTCACTGGTTCCCATTGTCAAGGGTCTGACAGAAAGCCTGCTTCTCTGTGTGCTCATGGAGCCCCTGGTTGATCCCACTCCTCCTCTCATCCAGGCCCTGATAGACAGGCTACAGGTCAGACTCCTCCCCTCATCCAGGCCCTGATAGACAGGCTACAGGTCAGACTCCTCCTCTCATCCAGGCCCTGATAGACAGGCTACAGGTCAGACTCCTCCCCTCATCCAGGCCCTGATAGACAGGCTACAGGTCAGACTCCTCCCCTCATCCAGGCCCTGATAGACAGGCTACTGGTCAGACTCCTCCCCTCATCCAGGCCCTGATAGACAGGCTACAGGTCAGACTCCTCCCCTCATCCAGGCCCTGATAGACAGGCTACAGGTCAGTCAGACAATCGCATACGCTTCCTAACTGGACAGATTGATATCCCTGAAGTTTAATTGACTAGCTGTGAATTAGTTAAGTATTGGAAACATTTTGCGATTTTTTCTATTTTCATTAATGGGGGCGGGGGGGTCCTCTATAAACTGGATCGTCCCTGAACCTTTTTTCTTTTGGAATCCAATCTCCCCAGGCTTGTTCTTGACATATTTTAATTGCTGCATACAATTAAATTCACATTTAAAGTTATGGGTTAGGTATTGATTCCTCTTGCAGGGATCGTCTATCTGGGTTTTCAAGTTTTGAAGAAAGCATCATATTTCTGAGACCCTCCAGTAATCCCCATCGGACTTCAGTGAGCTCTCATTTAGCACCGCGCAGAAGTCTCTGAACGCTCCATACATTCAATGGAAACGTCAATATAAAGGTCTTAATTGGCATTTGAATCTCTTTCTCTCTCCAGTCAGTGTGTGAGATTCTCCAGAAGACAGACCAGTTGGAGGCGGAGTCTCGTGGGGAAGGCGTAGACGTCTGTCAGTGGAGAAGACGCCACCCAGCCACACGGCAGAACGACTCTAACCCCTCCCCCACGCATGGAGTGAAGCACATCACCTATTACCTGCAACAGAGGTCAGGGGTCACTGCCTGGCAGGAGTTCCGTGAAGGAAGTGTGCTACTCTCCCCTCCTAGCACACATCATCTCACTCCCATCCTTGTTCCTCCCTCTTCTCCTCCTGTCTCCTCAGGGTGGAGAGGCTGTGTGCTCTGCTGGAGATGCAGCACCTGTTTGAGAGGAGTGTGAGGGAGACCCGGGGAGGCCTGGAGGAGCTGTGGTCCCTGCTAGAGGAGTTCCACATCAGGGTGACCATCACCAAGCCCTCGGGGAACAACGCCCGGAGAGAACTTTACGCCGTCAACGGAGAACTACAGGTAAGTGTGTGTATAGCGCTAAGGGTTTGTATAATCATGTGTGTGTGTTAATGTGTTTGTGTACCGAACTAGGAGTTTGTCTTATTATGTGTGTTTGTTACAGTGTGTGTCTACAGAGCTAGGAGTGTATGGGAGCAGTCTCAAGCGTTGCCAGATGCTCCTTCTTGACAGTGCGATCATCATACAGGTAGACTCAGTCAACCCATGGTGTGTTGTCATGACCACCAACTGCTGACCTCTGACCCCTGTTCTCTCCTCGCTAGGACTTGTCCAGGGCCCACTGTTCACTACGCCGTGGTTTGGGTACCGGTCTCCCCCCAGAGTCCGTTTGGACTGAACTACTGCTGCAGGCCAGCATAGAGCAGGTCTGTTCCGCTCCACCAGAAACATTACCGCTGGTCTCAATGCTCCGGCTCTTGTTTTCCTTCTCTAAGCACAACTCTCACAGCTGTTTCATTGATCATCACAACTCTATGGCGCGTCTGCCAAACGTAGTAACTCGTCCAAAACATCTAATTATTGCTTCAAACCCTAGTTATGGTGTCAGGAAATAGTGCCACCCAACTGAAACCTTTTGTTTGTCACCATGACAGTCATTCCTGGAAATGTTGTTATATATACATTTCTGTACTAGAATATCAGTCGTGTCTGGCTGAATGTTGTTATGTATCACACTGAGTATTTAGGATACCAATAGTAGATACATCTTCTTATGGGAAAATTCATCACTGTTCAATACTGTAGTAGCAAGACCCCCCCCCCTCCCCCCACTGTAGTAGACAGACCACCCCCACTGTAGTAGACAGACCACCCCCACTGTAGTAGACAGACTCCCTCCACTGTAGTAGACAAAAGAAGGATAGCCTCTTTCTCTCTACCCTCAGTTTGATGAGGTTCAGGAGAGGTTCCTGGCTTTGGAGAAGCAGATGACCAACTTTCAGATTCACCTGGAGGGCCTGACCTCCCCTGAATGTACAGATCTCAGAAAATACTAACTTCACCTGGAGACACCAACCTCACCTTGAGATACCGACCTCACCTGGAGATGCTGACCTCACCTGGAGATACCGACCTCACCTGGAGATAACAGACCTCTCCTGGAGATACCGACCTCACATGTAGATGCCGACCTCACCTGGAGATAACAGACCTCACCTGGAGATACCGACCTCACATGTAGATGCAGGCCTCACCTGGAGATAACAGACCTCACCTGGAGATACCGACCTCACATGTAGATGCAGACCTCACCTGGAGATAACAGACCTCACCTGGAGATACCGACCTCACATGTAGATGCCGACCTCACCTGGAGATAACAGACCTCACCTGGAGATACCGACCTCACATGTAGATGCAGACCTCACCTGGAGATAACAGACCTCACCTGGAGATACCAACCTCACATGTAGATGCCGACCTCACCTGGAGATAACAGACCTCACCTGGAGAAACAAAAAAACTCCAATCAGAACCAGAAGATATAAATTTTTCATTTGTGCAGAAATTATATTATTTGCTTTTTAATTTCAAATATGATTGTACGTGTTTTTTATGTTTTGTGTTTAGGTTTGTATTTATGTTCAGTGCCAGCAAACTCAGCAGGAGATTTATTTTTTACTGAACTAATTGGGACCCTGAAAAAGCAACGATAATGTAGACCACTAGGGGGAGACATTCCACCAGGTTTCAGCAACAGACGATGTTCTCTCCCACATCTCCACAGGGCCTGATAACTGTTATGACAAACCAGAGGGTTATAACACATTACTATAACATGTATCTCAATGACAAGAACACTTTTTAGTAATTTATTTATTTATTCATTTCAGATTGTTCTTATGAATATCCGCATGGAAAACAAACAAATGTTATGAAAGATTTCCACATTTCCACATAAAGCACTATTAATTCTTAATTTTTAAATAAAGGGCTTTTTTATTTGAACTGCATGATTCTTAAAGTTAAACTTTATTTACATTAGTTAGTGTTAGAGTCAGTTTTACCCAAGTTTAGAAAAACCCTGCTAATCATATATCTTTACAGTAGGTTTCTGGCCATAACCGAATATATCAAGTAGACGCATTAGTCTGCATTACTCTACATTGGTCTACATTACTCTACATTGGTCTACATTAGTCTAAATTACTCTACATTGGTCTACATTACTCTACATTGTTCTACATTACTCTGCATTGGTCTACATTACTCTACATTAGTCTACATTACTCTACATTGGTCTTCATTACTCTACATTGGTCTACATTAGTCTACATTACTCTACATGAGTCTACATTACGCTACATTGGTCTACATTAGTCATCATTGGTCTACATTAGGCTACATTACTCTACGTTAGTCTACATTAGTCTACGTTAGTCTCTTAAACACAAGAATCTTCGCACCAGATTCTTCACAGTTTCATAAACGATTGTAGGAGATGTGTATTGTCTTTGTGGAAAGCTCTAAAAGTGTACATGAAAACCATGAAAGAAAAATGTATGATTATTTTTTAATACTTAAAAACAAAATTCCTAGAGATTTTTATGTAATCATATAAGAAATTACGAATCTAACCGTAATTTAAATTTAATGGACCCTTAAACTCAAACTTAACGTGCAACATTATTCATAGTATTACAATGTCTTCTGACAAGTTAAAGGCAAAGGCCTCTGTGTATTTTTAATACATTTAAAAATATCTTTATATATATATTTTTTATAATAATTTAATTCAGGTTCTGGTCATAAGAACAAACACACAGAGGTTTTTTCCCTTGAGTCGATATTTTTTGAAAGTCACTCACTCTCTGTAATGGAATTCTGCCCAGTATCTGTCAATCTGAATCGATGACTCGGCTTCCGATGGATTGAAGTTGGTGGACCTTGTTTCAGGTGGAGAGAAAAAGGGAAAAGGGATGGATGTGGGGGCATTAAAGGTCAGGGCTGGAAGCGTTTCTCTTCTTTCTGAAGATGGAGTCCCCTGGACGTCTCAGAGAGACGGAAACTCTTTGATCCAAATTCAATTATTTCTCTCCATTTCTTTCCGTCCTTGTTTCCCCCTCTGTCTCTCTCTACCTCTACCTCACCCTGTCTCTCCCCTCTTTTTCTCTCTACCTCTCTACCTCACCCTGTCTCTCTACCTCTTTCCCTCTCTACCTCACCCTGTCTCTCCCCCTTTTTCTGTCTCTACCTCTCTACCTCACCCTGTCTCTCTACCTCTTTCTCTCAATACCTCTCTACCTCACTCTGTCTCTCTACCTCTCTCTCTCTTCTCTCTCTACCTCACCCTGTCTCTCTACCTCTTTCTCTCTCTACCTCTCTACCTCACTCTGTCTCTCTACCTCTCTCTCTCTTCTCTCTCTACATATCTCTCTCTGTCTCAATCTCTTTCTCTCCCCCATTGCCCCTCCCAATCTCTCTTCTCTCTCTTTCTTTCACCCCCCCTTTGTGTCATGATATTTCCAAGCCTCAGAGAATGTATTTACAATCAAAGTACATTGCATTTGTCCATAGACTCTTTTAAAATCTTTAATGATTGTTAATGTTTTACAGTGTTACATGAATAATGACGTTGTCCTGCTTCACCACTCATCCAGCCTCAACGTGCAGTGTGGTTACAATGGAATGGTAGAATGTGTGTGTGTGTGTGTTCAGCTCTCTGGTTTTACTTTGTGCTATTCATATTCCTTCCCTCATAACCCCGCCCCCCCCCCTCTCACCCTGCCCCTCCCGCTCCTTTCACCCCGGACCATGATGCATTGCGGTAAAAGCAAAGCCTGCTCGGCAGATGTTTTCATGCTTAGTGCCGTGTGTGTGTGTGTGTGTTGTGAATAAGTGTGCACACGTGAGAGTATGCGTGTGTCAGGAGAGTTTGTGTGTGTATGTTGCCTGTGTAAGAGTGTGTATGGGTCAGGAGTGTGTGCCTGTATGGGAGTGTGTGTGTGTGTTAGGAGTGAGTTTGTGTGTGTGTGTGTTTGAGGGAGTTTGAGTGTCTCTAAGTGTTGCTTATGTTTCTGTACTAACTGGGAAGAGGTTGGGTATCTCTGGTGATGGAGAAAGATTGGACTGTTGATCTATGCCAGAAGTCCTCGCCTCGGCCCACATCACACACACACACACACAGATTCCAAAACAGAAACATGCACACATGCCATTTAGACAGACTGTTTTAATAACTTGCTAATTGTGATGAGTGTTGTGATATTTTTGTGCCTGTTCATAGACTAGAGGGTTAGTTGAAACCATGTTAAGTGTTGTGATGTGTTTGGGCCAATATATAGACTAGACAGTTAGTAAAACAGCGTTGAGTGTTGTGATATGATTGGGTCTATTTATAGACTAGACAATTAGTTGAAACAGTGTTAAGTGTTGTGATATGATTGGGCCTATTTATAGACTAGATGGTTAGTTAAAACAACGTTGAGTGTTGTGATATGATTGGTCCTGTGGAGGTGTTGGGTGGCACCTGTTTAATCCTTTTCAGTATAAACCCTTGATGGAGGGGCGGGGCTCTATCCCTGGGGGCGTGGTATGAATGGAATGTTCTCCGAATGCCACTGGATCTAAAGTGTCACAACACCAAGACACAAACATCCCATGACTGACGGGGGAGAACAGAGAGCGAGGAGGAGGAGGGTGTAAAGGGTAAGGGAGGGGGTGAGGAGGAGGAGAAGGAGGGGGGTGAAGGGAGAGAGAAGGATGTGGAGTAAACACTGTAGATGAGGTCATCTAGTTCATAACTGGTCACAGGGTCCCTGTCGAATCCTAACCCTGCTGTGACACGAACAGGTCCCCGTTTCCATGAATTAGACAATGTACCGACCGAACCACACAACCTCACCATAACAAGTGTCAAACGGTGCTGAGGGTCTGTGCACAGCGGAATGACTCATGTATTAAATCCCTGTGTTCAAGTAAACCCCAATAACCGGGTAGCTAGTTTAATATTCTGTCTCTCTCTCTGACACACACACACACCCCGTTAGTCATAACAACAAGAAAGGAATGGAGCAACAATGTCATGTGGTGGAGCCCCTTAACAAACCAGGCCTCCACAACTCTCTGTTTAATGGGTACAATTACAAACCCTTTGTTTCGGATTCAGAAACAAATGCAGACAAATAAACAGAAATGGCACAGACAGAAGCACTGACACCCTAGACTCAACATTTGGTAGCACAGCCTTTGGCCGGAATAATTGCAATCAAGCTCTTCCTGTAGCCTGGGATGAGCTTCTGTCACCTCTGTACTGGCAGTTTGGCCCTTGGTCTTCTCGTGCAAACAACTGCTGTTCTCCCAGATACGGAGGGGCTGTCCTCAGATTCCTCCCAAGTGCTGTGGGTCCTGGCCCGCTAGACCCATGACCCTCGACGAAGACCCAGCTTTCTGAAACTGGCTTGACATTGAAACTGTTCTTTGTTTCTGTAGTCGGCCATGAGTCTGAGTGGCTGTAGGTTGAATGTATTTTCTCCATCTTTGCTATGATATTCCAGCGAAGACTTGACTAAAGAGATCAAAGGAACCAAACAAGACTCAAGAACATATGTAACAACAGAACATGATAAAAAAAAAACAATGACCAGAAAACACATGAGGGAGGGAGACATTTAATAGGTTATCAGGATCACAGACTAAGCCATGATGGGGAGAAACAGATGCCTGGCTCTGATGGAGAAAGGGTGGTGATCCCACTGACACAATAAACCCACCGTCAGGACCTAATATCTCGGCAGTTAAACATCTTCCTCTCATTCAACAGTCGTAGTAAATCATTTTATTGTTGTTTGGGTTATTGAGCCTCAGACATCCGACAGCACATGGATCTTGATAAAATGAACAGAAGACTTAGTTTGTCGGTCATCTGTTACTACAAAAGACTTCAGTACAGTCTGTGCATAGTAGAATCCCCGGTTCAAGCATTGTTTCTAAATAGTTTTTGGCTCTGGAGTACAGCAGCGTCCATCTAGATCGTTTCCGTCTGGACAGACCTTGATAAGATAAGGAGTCCTTGGTGATTAAGATATAATGCTTTTAGTGCCCCAAGGACAACTGTGTGTTGACGGACAAAACTTCAAAACAACATAGAAACACAGAGGTCTAAAACACATAAACACCTAGGTCTACTACATGGAAACACTAAGGGTGTACAACACGGAAACACTAAGGTCTGCAACATGAAAACACAGAGGTCTCCAACATGGAAAATGGAGATCTACAACATGGAAAAACTGAGGTATATAACATAGAAACACTGAGGTAAATAACATGGAAACACAGAGGTCTACTACATGGAAACACTAAGGTCTGCTACATGGAAATGCAGAGGTCTTCAACATGGAAACAGATAGGTCGACAGGCTGGAAGACATATAGGAAATAGTTTAAAACTGATGGTGGTTCTGATAGATCTAAGATGGCCGTCGACACAAGAGGAAAGTGTACAGCCTAACGGGACTTACTAGATGGAGGAACAACTAGCAGAGGACCAGGTGAGAGGGAAGGA
Organism: Novumbra hubbsi; assembly: GCA_016801125.1. Lineage (NCBI taxonomy): Eukaryota > Metazoa > Chordata > Actinopteri > Esociformes > Umbridae > Novumbra > Novumbra hubbsi. The sequence goes on along the minus strand of JACXGK010010134.1, from coordinate 2,803 downwards.
GACACTAAGACCAGAACCAGATGTTCACTCTGTCATGTATGGAGGAACACTGGTCTCACACAGGAGAACACATAGGAGCGAGAACATTAATTCATCCACCGTCACACGTCTCAATGTTCACTTGACCATCTAGCTGAAGAAAATCCGCTGTCTAAGATATAATGTAGTTTAACAATGCTCTCTGTCACTTCCAAGCCTGCAGGCGTGTGTGTGTGGGTGTGTTTGCTTGCGTGTGTATGGCTTCATGTCTTTCGTGTGGTGGGAGGGGGTTGGTGCGCTCCGAGCAACAGGAAATGTGCAGGTTCCTGTTTGTCAAAATGTTTTCTTATTTAGTTTTTTAAGAAGCGGGCTAAAATAGTCATCCCTGACCTTCTGACCCACCCTGGTAGTAAATGACTAACTAACCAATCACAGACCTCTCGGTTGGATTCCAATTCTACATGTGTTGTACCTGATTTCCCTGTCCGCACACAGACTGGGCACAGTTCCCTCTGCGTGTAAAAAGGGCCACACTAATCTAGACTGGATTGACTGTTTTTCTCAATCGCTTTGGCTCAAGAGTATAATTTCTCATTCATTTAAACAAGTTGCACGTGTTTTGAAACGTGTGCACAAGAGTATGTACAAATGTCTACAATTTGCACAATACCTGTATGCACATTCGTGATGTGTCGTTCGCGGACGATTCGTTCATTTTGAATTTGGAGTAACGATTAGTCTAAAAAATGTGTCAATTTTCTTGTGGCCGCACATCGGGACTGTTGCATAGGCTCAGTGGAAGAAACCGAAAGGAGTTGTTCACCTCTCGACTGTGTCTTACGGTTGAGTCTTTGGTTCTTTTTCCGCGTGACAGTTGCATAGACTAGCTAAGTAGCGTAAACTGAAAATATTCGTTGACCTGGGGACTCTTTTCTGTCCTCTATCGAGCTACAGTATGCGACTGTAATGTGACAAAATGAAGAACGACATTACCGAAGACCCAGTCAAATGCTGAACTATTTGTATTTCCTATAGCCAGCCAACTGTAATTTCTATACTTAATAAATGCATTAAGAGTTCTACATTCGGAATATGATAAAGGTTTAAAATCCTATTCAGGGAATTAACGAAAGAATTAACAAAATCACTTGAAAAAAGACATGTTTACTTCCGCTGAACAAGAATCAAAGTTCATAGTCAGTTGAATGCACATGGATTACTAATCCAAACAGATCAGTTGATCCTCAATTAAATTGTCATACTCATTACAATTTATAAACATTCTTTCATTATGGGAGTCATCACATGCAATATGATCCATTCAATTATGGATGAATATGTCAGACATACATGTATAGTCCATAAATATCTAGGACATGGAATGTTTGTGATGTCTGCTAGATGGACAGATTACCTGCCAAGATATAGTAATGAAACAGGAATTGCAAGGAGATTTGTCCCATGGTGCAATGCAAAAGAAAACATGCTTGATGAATATCTCTGGGTAGACCAACATGATGTCTACCCAGAAGATGGGAACATGTACCTTACTGTGAGGAGCTACTGGAAGTCCACACAGAAGATAGGAACTTACAATTCATTCTTTTTTACAGAACTACCATGGATTTTTCATTGTTGCTGTAGTTTGTTTTCATGGATGTCATTTTGTGCAGAATGTTGAGCTCACTATGGCTGACAATAATAATAGAGTGGCTGGTGAACATTCTAATGATGGAACACCCTAGTGACAGAAAGAACACCCTTATTTACTGATGGAACACTCTAGTGACAGAAAGAACACCCTTATTTACTGATGGAACACTCTAGTGACAGAAAGAACACCCTTATTTACTGATGGAACACCCTAGTGACAGAAAGAACACCCTTATTTACTGATGAAACACCCTAGTGACTAAAGGAACACCCTTATTTACTGATGGAACACACTAGTGACTGAAGGAACACCCTTACTTACTGGTAGAACACACTAGTGACTAAAGGAACACCTTTAGTCTGGACTGATGGAAGATCCTAATTACTGATGGAACACCTTGATGACCGATGAAACACCCCCTAGTGAATGAAGGAACACACTTAGTTACTGAAGGAACACCCTAGTGACAGACGGAACACCCTTTGACTGGAAGAACACCCTTAGTGTCACCCTTAGTGACTGATGGAACACCCAGTTAATGACCCTTCATCCTGTGTCTCTGGCCTTCCTCTGCCTCCTGTATGTTCACAACTAGTATACACAATGTCCCGCCCCTCGCTCCCTCCCCCGCTTGTTAGGTCCCCCGTGTGACCCCGTGTGGGCGGGCCCTGGGAGAATGTGCTAAACAAACAGGCACCTCAGCACAAAGCCTCTGCCACTCGAAGAAAACCTCCCTCCATCAAACCGACCCCCTCGGCCCCCAGCCAACTCCCCCGGCCACACAGACCCCAACCTGCCAGCCTTCCTTCCCGCCACCCGCCACCCTGCACCCACCAACCCCCAGATACAACTCCCTGGCCTCTCTGTCTCCCAGCGGACCAAACCTCACACAGCCCTGACTGGAGCCAAGGGGGAGGGAGGGGGTATGTGGAGGAGGGAGGGAGGGTATTCTGATTCCATTCTGTGACTGTCAACGGTAACTGCATGACACTGGCACTGAATCACAGTTAATAGACTACTGTCTCAGCCGGCTGACATGACAGGGGGCGTGTCTACCAGAACTGGGAGTATTGGGGTGAGGGGGGCTGGGTGAGATAGTGAGGGGTGGCATGGTGAGGCGTCAGACAGAGGGGTGGCATGGTGAGGCGTCAGACAGAGGGGTGGCATGGT
>JACXGK010010133.1:0-18607 GCA_016801125.1 Novumbra hubbsi | reverse complement strand
GGGGGGGGGGGGGGGGGGGGGGGGGGGGGGGGGCTGTTCAATTCTGTTAATTTAACAAAGACTCTTATCAACAGAGTTGCCTGTGGTTCTACTGAAGACATGTTATAAAAACTGATTAAAACAAAGACAGAGGAAGGACTTTTTTGTCGTTTTCCTATTTTTCCACCCAGGACACCGGCTATGATTGGCTGCTCATTCGTGGTGGACAGAGAATACTTTGGCGAGATCGGCCTACTTGATCCTGGTATGGAGGTCTATGGAGGAGAGAACATTGAGCTGGGCATGCGGGTGAGTAAAAGAACCAAGAGGTTCCTCTTATGAAATACATCTACGCTCATTTTGTGGACTTGAATTGAGAATGTCCGTAGATATTGCAACATGAAGGAACATAAAAGTAATCACTCAAATTCACAGAACTGCAATTGAAAAGCTAGAAAACAAACTCTAGGAGTTGTTATTAATTGACTTTAGAAATGGGATTATATGGTCAAGATTAGAAGACAAGGATCACATGCAAAGATTGTCTGAATAAACTCTTGTTTCAAAGAAAGTGAAGAACTGTCCTCTCAATTCCTGCAACATTCCAAACTTCTCAGGCCCGGAGCACAATAGCATATAATTAAATCACTGCTCATTATTGAGAATTAGGTAAAGCCAAAGTATATAAAGCCGTGCATGGCTATTTAGGAGAGGACACAATATTGAGAAATTATATATTTTTTCTGTCCATTACTTTACATTACATTTAAAATTGAATGTGATTTTACTGCATATTCTTTTCAATACTTTTTATATATTAATGGATGGCAAACACAAATTAGCTTCTATCATTCAAGATGAATTATGTTGCGTTTTTTTGCCACACAACACGAAATACTTAACCTGCCCAACATGAGACATGGCTACTGTTTTGCACTATTAGATTAACTTTCCTCATGGTAGAGAAATCAGCCACATGTGAAATCAAAACTAAATTAATAAAACGGAAAAGTAATTAAAGATACATTTTTAATTATGTTTTTGTTTATTGGTCACATTGTTTTGGAAGCTTTGCTTTGCAGCTCCTTGGCTTCCGTGACTATACCCCAGTGGCCTACAATAGCACCGGCTCACTTGTCCTGTTGAAATTATTTATGAAATCTATATTCTTTGTTATGCCTCATGATTGAGTTTCCTTTTGTTTTGTTGCCTAAGGGTTACAAATCCAAAAGCTTCAACAGATAGATATTCAACCTATGCAAAGTTATAAATTATGTTTCTCACATGGAATGGAAATCGTTTAATGCACATATTCAGTCAAGCCAAAGGCTCTAAAGCCCTATACCGAAAATGTAAATCTATTTGCATCTGCTTTGTGTTGAATTTAACGCTTTATGTGAGCATAGGCTTGGTGAAGAATTGTTAGCGTTTAAATTCAGAAAATGGTTCTCATCAGCCAAGTGGAACCACTCTGAATCTAAACTCTGGGCTTATTGGAATGAGAAATTCTTTAAAGTTCCTCCTTCATTTAATGTCATCACATCCATTTCAAATCTTTAGACTGTTTGAATGGTGCTTCTGAAGGGTTTCTGCAGCCTTTAAACAAATCACTTCAGAGACCAGTGGTGAGAAGATTTTGGTTGGTTTATTGATAACTCAACCCCTCTAAAAGTATCTGGAGGGACTGTTATAATAGCATCATTCCAAAGAGACTAGAATTACAAATCCTCATCATTTGCATGTTATAGAAATAGCAAAAGACATTAAGACACTCCGTGTATTGTTACGCAGAAAAGGTTTCTTTCAGGTTTAGGTTTCACATTCCTCCTTGTTCTAAACGCACATGATAGTGTTCAGTATACCACCCCTGAGTTTCTGTCCAAGGTTAAACTCAATTTCTTTGTTCAATGAACAAATGGTTATCCAGCCAACTCATGTCACTGAGTTGCGTGTTCATGGGGTAGGAGATTCACTTGAGATACGGGCACTATATAGAATGTTAGAACTAACCCACTGGATGGGCACTATATAGAATGTTAGAACTAACCCACTGGATGGGCACTATATAGAATGTTAGAACTAACCCACTGGATGGGCACTATATAGAATGTTAGAACTAACCCACTGGATGGGCACTATATAGAATGTTAGAACTAACCCACTGGATGGGCACTATATAGAATGTTAGAACTAACCTACTGGATGGTTTGTTTCATATGGATGAATCACACTTTCTCATTCTGCTCACATGGGTCATTTGTATCAGGTCAGACATTTATGCCATGCTTACGTTAAGTCATTCTAATTAGATTAAAAAAGGTTAAAAAGATTAACAAGGCAATAAAAGTGTAGGAAATGGATGACTATGAAAAGTTGAGCCATGTGTTATTAATAAGATGAGATTTTAATATTGCCCTATTAACATGAGTACCAGCGTGCAGGGTTATTTGGTATTAGTAGATGGTAGGTCTATTAACATGAGTACCAGCGTGCATGGTAATTTGGTAATAGTAGATGGTAGGTCTATTAACATGAGTACCAGCATGCAGGGTTATTTGGTAGAGTTAGATGGTAGGTCTATTAACATGAGTACCAGCGTGCAGGGTTATTTGGTAGTAGTAGATGGTAGGTCTATTAACATGAGTACCAGCGTGCAGGGTTATTTGGTAGAGTTAGATGGTAGGTCTATTAACATGAGTACCAGCGTGCAGAGTTATTTGGTAGTAGTAGATGGTAGGTCTATTAACATGAGTACCAGCGTGCAGAGTTATTTGGTAGTAGTAGATGGTAGGTCTATTAACATGAGTACCAGCGTGCAGGGTTATTTGGTAGTAGTAGATGGTAGGTCTATTAACATGAGTACCAGCGTGCAGGGTTATTTGGTAGTGGTAGATGGTAGGTCTATTAACATGAGTACCAGCATGCAGGGTTATTTGGTAGTAGTAGATGGTAGGTCTATTAACATGAGTACCAGCGTGCAGGGTTATTTGGTAGTAGTAGATGGTAGGTCTATCAACATGAGTACCAGCGTGCAGGGTTATTTGGTAGTGGTAGATGGTAGGTCTATTAACATGAGTACCAGCATGCAGGGTTATTTGGTAGTAGTAGATGGTAGGTCTATTAACATGAGTACCAGCGTGCAGGGTTATTTGGTAGAGGTAGATGGTAGGTCTAGTTAGGGTGAAGTGACTAGTTAGCACTACAGATGTGCCCATGTGACAGTTTGACGTCATCACCTCATGATGTTCATATACAGTGTGTGTGTGGGTGTGTGTATTGCTCAGGCTTTTCATTTCTGCCATTTGTGTATTGAGATGCATAGGGTTTTGGAAATGCTATTCAATCAGAGTAGTTTTGTAGGGAACTTAAATAACGTGAACAATGGCAGACTTGCATGATGAAGGACCACTCATTCCAGAATAAAAGTAGTATGTTTTATATGAATAACATTTTCAGTGGCTTTTTAAGGCAAATTAAGGCAAAGACCTCAGCAAGTAAATTAATCATCGGCAGTGTGTGTGATGGGTGCCTGTGTGGAATCCCTGTGTGTGTGTGTGTGGATGTTATGCATGTGTGAGCATAGTATATGTGGGATGTATATGTATGAAGGTGTTCAAGGAGTGCAGGTCTGTGTGGGTGTGTGATCCAGTGTGTGTGCATAAAGTCTGTGTGTGGATTAGAGATAAAACGGTTAACGGCTTCACGGTAAACCATGGTAGAATTCCCAACGGTTAGTATTACCATTTAAAATTGTAATTATCCTTTAGACCTGCTTTGATTACCGCAGTTTAAAAAAAAAAAATACTGTCTAGCATCCACCAAACTTGGAAACAGTCATTCAAAGATGTTCACCTTGTCTGCAGAACATACAAAAAGAGGATCTCTTCAAATAAAACCACTTGATCTCTTGAGTCATCGTGACCAAAGAGGCTTGCATACAGAATGTTAGGCCAGCTTCACTTCATGTCTGTGTGAAGGAGAGAAGGGCCATACTACCAGTGCGGTTCATTTGATCTTTTTATGTATCTTGTGTTGTTATTTTAATGTCGACACCTGCACACGGCAGTTGTTGAACATTGTTCTACTTCTGTTGCTTTTATATGCACATCGGATTTTCTTACTTAAGGTTGTCTTAATTAAAAGCAGCATTACATTTGACCTCTCATGGCCACATGGTGCCATCTTTAATGTTTCTGCACACCAAATGTGCACACCGTTTCATCTCTAGTGTGGATAGAGTCGGTGTGTGTGGTTGGTCAGTGTTTTTTCGATAGAGTCAATTTGTGTGGATGGCACACGTTAGGGGTGTTGCCTACCCTTACCACTTGTAGAGGACCTGTCAGGAAGCTCAGAATACAGTTGTATTGGGAGTTTTTCAGTCCCAGGGTCTTTAGCTTAGCGACAAACTTGCAAAGCATTATGGTCTTACAAGCTGAACTGTGGTGAAAGAAGTGCATTCTTTAATGATATAGTTAGTCATGATGTCCATGTGTGTAAAGACAGTTTGGAGAGCAATAGCGATTCAATTATGTCTTAAATTGTTTGGTTGGTATACAATTCCGAGTTGGTTCAGTGCGTCTGGAATGATGCTGTTTATGTGAGCCTCAACCATTCCTCTGAGCATTTTATGGATACAAATGTGAGAGGTGTTTTACCAAAATGTGCGACCATCTTTTTTCATTCATTTGAGCAGTGTCTTTGGCACTGGGAAGGTGATTGCACTGGCTTTGTTTCCTGCACTAATAAGTTAATAGCAATGCCCCATGTAGGCATGGACAGTCTCTTTGGCTTTCTCCATAATGTCTATGCCAACCCTTCAGGAATGTTGTCACTTAGTGAGAAAGATTAAACACATTGTCTTCAAACAAACTGGCTATACACACAAATACCTGTACAATAATGGCCGAGTAACAGTTAGATCTGTTTCACCGCCATACTTCTTGCATATGCTCCAATACAATGGTAATTGGCTTCTCTATTGCAGTGAGCTACTATATTTCTGGGGCCTGCTAATTGAAAGCTGGAGACCGAGAGAGAAAAAACCGAGAGAGAGTTGGATGGACGTGATTGACAAGGACATGTTTAACAATTAGCCAGGACAGCTTTAGCATACTGCTGCCCAGGACCCATTCAGCACCACTGCCAATGACGGCCCCAGTTCTCAGCCAAGGGTTTTGGAGAGTTTACAATTCCCTATGTGTTCTGCCTTCCCCATAACACTCTCTTTAAAAGGGTTTCTGGTCTTGTACCAAGGAGGGCCACAGGGATCAATTATCAAAAGTGAATAGTCATGTGGGATTGGGTATGAAAAGTAAATCTATATATGTCTTGAGACTCAAGACAATAGGATAGGCTTACAGAAAGAGGAAGTAAACGTGTAAAAATAGTAATAAACAAAGACTACTGACATTAGATTGTGGTTTAGGGTTATTTAGATCTATGTACGTCCCACAACACCTCTTTCTGAAACAGGCAACCCTCAACCCTACTGCTTTGACCTTTCAGAGACTGGATATTGACTCGTTTTGGATTAATTCCAAAAAAGTCAATGACTTAATGTAACAAAATAATTGTATACATAAAGAGTATTACAATTACTGCCCAAGTATCAAGATAAAAGTTCTCTGGAGAAGAGTTGTTTGCAGAAGCAAATAAGCATGCAGAGGTTTCATGCAAGAAAGCCTTTCCTAAACCCCAGAATGGTTTATATCCTAAAACTAAAGTAGTGGGGGTTGGTTAACTAGTCATGTAGAATAGACCCAGTATTGGTTAGGGGCACATTTCGATCAGTTCTGGGGCCATTTCATATGACAGAGTGGTGTTATCTAGAGGGTCAAGAAAATGTAGGCAATTAAAATAAACACTTTTTCTTTTCTTTTTTAATTCAACCCTTACAGAGAAACATCAGTTAACCCTTAACATTGCAATGATATCCTACTAGGACAGAAAACAAGTGCATAGGTATAAATGTCTATACTAAATATGATTCAATATGAATCATTTGATTGGTAACATTATTGTGGACTTTATATTTTTCAGATCCTTCTACCTGTTCCACAAGACTGCAGCTTTTTAAAATCTAAATAATGTGGAATTATTTTACATTCTTTTAAAATGGTAGTGTTGGTAGTGTCAGATGTCCTTTGAAAGATTAGTTGGTCTAGCTTCTAGTAGAAGCTGCTTCCATCATTGAACTGCCAGGACAGAGAAATGCATTTACTGAGCGGAGGCTGGTCTCCCGCAGGTATGGGATAGCCTAGAGACCTGACGGAGTACATGGCAAACTGCCCTTCAAACTGTCTTTCAGTACTGCATCCCGCTGTCTGCCCTTCAACTGCATCTTAGTATGTCCATAACGCTGTATATTTGCATTTTCCGTTAATTTTCAGTCTACTTTGAGAACCATATCTTTGTGTCCAACTATTGCTTACCTTTAGGCTGAGTTTGCAAAGAAAAGAAATGATGATAAGAAGGATTATAAATGATGAAATCTGGTATTGGGGTCAATACACGCGTATTTAAGTCATGCATTTTCTTACCTACTATTTGCTGATTAACCACAATCACATTTTCAAGTCCCCTCAGGTATGCAGCTAAAGTACACATACAAGTATTTAAATATCAACATTTTAATGAAGTATGCATTTGCCTAAAGCACCAACATTACATACAGTACTAGGTAGATGTTTGAACTTAACCAGAGTCATGCACTGTTATTCATTTATTACATATTTAAGAGCATTTCATTAACATTATCATGATGGTCTTAGATTAAAGCAATATATCGATGACATGTCAACAGTGCAATTGGGTGTGTAAATAGGATTATGTATTATATTTAATTCAATAATATTTATCTGATTGCCAATAATTATTTACATTTGTTTTTCCTAAATTAGAGGTTAAATTGTAAGATCAAGCTGATAAACAACAGCATTGCAGTTTTCAAGGTTGTAAAATCAGACTGTCCTCACACTAGACTAACCCCAGTTGGAGTTGAAGTGCTATCTATATGATATTGACAGAATCATTAGAACAATGAAGTAGATACTGTAAAACGGGTACCCCATTAAAATCTAATTGTATTCTTCACATGCTGTGTTAACAACAGCTGTAGACTAACAATGACATGCTTTCCCACAGGCCATTTTCAAAAAGATGCAGATAATGCAGTCATGTTAATAATTTACTTTCATTATGTCCAAAGAAGAGGTCCAATATTTCTGTAGTAGTGTATCCTTCACCCTTCTTGCCTCCATTGCCCCACATACATAGCAATAGAGAGGGTCACCTTGAGAATGGCAGGCCTGTCATTATGAGCTCACATTAAGCCTCAGCCATCTGTGTTCGCCAGCCATTCCAGTACCAGCCAAGGCTTGGTAAATCACTGTCATTCCCATGTCCATTAGGTAGCCCGTGAAAAAGCCGCCAGCCACAGGTGGTTTACACTATAACAAACAGAACATTAAATAAATAATAGGACTGTTTTGAGCTGCTAAATGAGGGAATTCTACAATTAGAGTAGGTCATGGTTTAAAGGCAGACATAATGAGTAATTGTAGAAGATTCAAGACATAAAAAATGCTTTTGCTTTTGAGATCTTAACAACACGAGACCTGTTCGATGTCCTAGTTTAGGTATTGACTACAGATAAACTGTATCTCTTGTTGAATTTTATCTTGACTCATCTCCCGGTTATATGGATGATTAATTCTCAAAGATAAAGTCCTGTAACTGAAAGGGCATGGGAGGAAAGGTTTGTTTTTCATCAATAGGCACAGTGCAAAGGTAACAGGGAGGGGAGACCGTGCCATATTGATCAAGCATTTGTTTTTTTCAATATGTGCATTATTTAGAGGGCCAAAATCAATCTGCTTGGGCTTAATGGACAGAGAGGAATTTACTCTATGCTTCATTAAAGTAGATTTTTACATAACTATCACACCACTGGTCCCAAAAGAGAGGACAAGGGAGAATGGTAGATACACTGTATAATAGCATTGATTCATTCAGTCATTTGGAATTCATTCAATGATTTCAATTTACAAAAAGTAACTCAGTCTGTTAGTGCTTAATGGACTGATGAGTATTTACTCTATGCTTAATTAAAGTAGGTTTTATCTACAGTAACTACCACACCACTAGTCCCAAATGGTAGGACAAAGAATATAAGATATACTATAAAATACAGCTGATTCATTAATTTAGCATTCTGTCAATGATATGAGTATACACAATCTGAGTGCTATTATTGAAGTAAATAGAGGCAGATGTTGTGTCCAAGAGATTAACAATAATACATTAAATATGAATTGGACTGAGCCTAAGGAACAATATGGACACATATATTGTTTGGGACTGGGGAGTAGTGGTAAACGATTGTTAATATTATTACAGGCTGAGTGCTAGCTGTCGACATTTGCCTACAGGACTCATCTTAATAAATCAATGTCAGATAAAATCTTTCACTAAATCTCTGTTTATTAATTCAATAAATATGAATATTGGTTGTGGGGACTAGAGGTGTTACATATGCTGTTGAGTTCTGCTATGATAATTGTTATTCTCTTCTGCTCATCTATCACTGAAATATTTGTGTAGCATTTCAATACCCAAAATCTATTGCAAATGCTTTTATCCTGATAGTATATAATTACTTACACAGTTGCACGTTGTGAAAAGCAAAAACATTTCCAAACAACTGGCCATAAAGCTTATTTTCAAGTCTTTGAAATTGCTGAATACCTTTAGGAGATTGCCATGGTTATGTGGGTCTCAAAACATATTGTTGCACCTGACAAACAGACTGAGTTTTAATAGCTCTTACCCATTCAGGACCAGAGGGAGTAGCAATTAGGTAGAACTTGTCAGAATACCTATTATCTACATGAGTCATAAACTTCATTAAAGGCCTCTTTCAAGTGTGACTGCACTTACACCTATCTTAAAACACACATTGACAAGGCAATTAAGATCCCTTAAGACATATTGTTAATTTCCTAACCCTCTGTTATGAGCTTGTTATGCAAAAATGAATGAACATAAAGATAATTACCCAACTGTCTATGAACTTGCTATTTAAACTGTGACAGTAAATTATGTAACTTTTGATATTAAAGATTTCTTTTTATTCTCTATTTTTTTATTTGGGTGGCTTTTGGTGATGTTGTATTTGGCAAAATGATTAAAATAATTATTTAGCTAATTTAATGCAACAAATATACCAGAAATCAAATCTTTTATACAATTATTCCTTTCTGCATTACCTTATTAAACATCAATTCTCTAGCCATTGTTTATCTTAAAGGAAAGCGTGTTGTTTACTGAGGATGTGGTAGTCCAACTGTGGGTGAGACTATGAAACATCACAAATCGCATTCGGTCAGAGGCAGTATTAGAGGGCTGGGATACACACACACTGCTTTTGCAACACAAATCATGTTTCTTTGTGGTATTCATGTCGTTCTTAACACCTTTCAGATGAGTAGCATAATACTGTCAAACTACCAATGGCCCAATTAATAATGCTTAAACCAAGGATTTCTGTTGATTATTTTTAAGTATGGCTATACAGCATTGGTCAGCTATATTTGAAATGTTACATATTCTACTATTCATGCTAAAGCATGGAGGGAGATATTTTCTGTTATGATTGCCTTAATTTTTATTCACTGAAGCAATTAAAATGTAATTTGCACAGAGGAGTGAATAGATCAGCGCTTTGAATGATTGGTGTCCACACTTCACAAATGGTTGGCAAATTAAATGACTCTTCAAAGTCAGTCTGTCACAAAAACTTGTAAGAAAAGGATGTGTTGAATATATATTCTTAAAACCATACAGCTTCTTGGGGAGAAGATATAATATATGTTTTTGAAATGAGCAGTTCTTTCAAACTGTGTGTTAAAAGGGTAGAGTTCTATCCTTCATTCAGAATCTAGTGAGTAGTAATTCAATGAGAAAAGAGAACAAAACACAAAGATTCTTGAGCACACACAAAGCTATGCTGTGGGCTTGCTTACAAGGTAAAGCAAGCCCACAGATGCAATTCTTTTTTTTTTATTGTGAATTTTTCAGTTGTGTGTATTTTTTTAAATCTCTGTAATGCTCTGCTTGTAAAGCTGTAAAGAGAGTTACCTGGCTTTGTTTACTAGGGATAAAATATCCCTATCCCTTTGATCTTCCCATGTATTGATGGCTTCTCACTTAATTAATGCAATATTGTTCTCAGATTACAGCTCTGTGGTAGAAATGGGAATAAGGACATATTGGATATTGTGTGTCTCCATCCCAAACATAATTCAGGTTGCCAGTCAAATAGAAGTATACTTTAGTGCATCATTTCAAAGCCACCAAGTTGTTTTTTAGGACACTAATATAAAAATACTGTTTACATTCTGTTTACATAATTGGTCAAATAATTTTAGTATTCTTAAGATTTACTAAAATAGTATTTCCTGATAATGTATTATAAGTATGGTAAAGAATAAAATAAGTGGGTTAATTTTAACACACTGATGTATGTTTATTACAATTTGAATTGTAGTTAAACCGCTTGATTGCTTCCAAACTAATGCCCTTAAGGATTCTTTTTTTGAGTAGGTTGACACATGTCTGCTCATGAGGTGAAACAAGATTGGGGAGAACTCTATAGTTGTCTCAAGTACTATTCCTTTTTAATGTCTAATGTGATTTGTGCAATTGCCAATGGGAGATGGTCGTTTGCAATGTTGCCTAGCAACCGTCATATTTTATGACCAGAAGTTGCGGTTTTCTTAATTTTTTTCTGAATTGCGTATTCATTTTTAAGAGTATTTTCAAATCAGTGTTCACAAATCACATAATTCTATGGCATTTTTCTGAATATTAATGCATCTAGAATACATTTTCCTAGATCCTATATTTAAAAAAAAAAAAATATAATAATACTATATTTCTATTCTTTAAACAGATAATGGATGCAGTAAAAATAAAGCACAAACCAACTCTGAATGTAATATATTATGAGTAAATCATCTTTGCCGACTCTAATACTCCTTTCACGCAGAGCCTAAAATGACACCAATTTGATATTGCTGTGAATTATTTGGGCTTTTACAAACTATTCTCAAACTGTGGTGGAACCTTACATTGTCCCAGATGATGACATATTTGGGACAGTTTTTGTTCTAGCCCATTGGGAAACACCAGAAATCGCTCCCTGTTGTAAGTACCAATAGGGAGCATACGTTACCAGTACATGGCCATGTTGCTCTCACACTGACCTTGGATGTCCGCAGTGGCCCACTGCTCCCTTGCATTACTGCCACACCTTCACTTTGCAAGATTAAAACCTGCTTTCTCCACACATTCAAGTGAATGGCACTGGAATCTAAATGAGAATTGATCACTGCATGGGTTTTACAGTACAGCACCCTGTCCAGTAGAATACTGTGTCATAGGCTGCCTAGGGTAGATATATTTTTATTGAGGCTTTAATTCTCTCTACTCTGTACGGTGCTGTAATAGATACTGTGGCAGTGCTTTACAAACCTGGGCATGCTCCTTCATCCAGTTAGTGTTTCCGGTCATAGGGGACTCTACACACCTGTTGCATTCTTACACCTTGCCGTTTGCTGCTATTCTAATGTTCGATCATCTTTTATACTATTTTGCTTTGTCCCCTAAAGGCAAAAACATTGTAATTTGGGCCCATTTGGACAATTTGCACCCGGGTCTGGCGTCACCATAGAACGCCAGTGGTCATCAGTTTCTCACAGTCTTATCCAAATCTTTCTCCTCTCATGAATACCCTAATGTGCATTTACAGTTCTGCCAAACAATTTAAAGGATCAAAATACAACGACAAGACAATGATTAAAAGTTATGTTAATTGATTTAGGGGTTTGATCTTTGCTTTTTTGTTATAGTTACTCATGTCAACCTTTCTGTGCTATTGGAAAAACTGTAATATGCTGGCCTAAACATTGTGATCAATGACTTACACAAAAAATGCAACTTGTCATATTCCCTAAAATAGTTAACAAACTTCTCGTCTCTGCAATAGTATAATAAAGTAAATACCAAAACAGGTACACATTAAACATTATTACAATGTTTATATATTTTAGATGACCAATGCACAAAGTATATTAATCAAGAGCACAAATATACAGAAACATATTTTTAATTTGACATTTTTCCATTTTGTTCTAGAATTTAATCATGATATAAGTTTTTAAGTCAGCTAGACCTCAAGCAATCTTCTGACTGTCAGACATTGCTAGTCCCAACATAGTATTCACTCCTTGTCTCATTTTCTAGTCTAGTTTTTCATGACTTCTGGTAGATAAGAGGGATGTGCCTTGTTGTCAGTGTTAATTTTACTAATACATTTTCTACGTGTCTTAAAGTATTCTAACATAAAAGATCTTCAGATGAACAGAACATTACTGTCTTAAATTGTCCATTAATGCTAGATTAGCAGCAATACCGTAAATTGGTGCCATTTAAAAATGCTATTTACAGCTTTTAGTGTTTTTATTTCACGATGTATGTTTCCAATAACCCTCAAGAGCTTAGCTTATCTCCCAAATTTTCCTGCATCAATTACCTAACCCCAAGTACATTGACAATTAAATTAGCAATTGTATTACCTCGCTAATTCAAACCGTCTGCAATTATTTGGGGCTGACAGTTATCTCTCTTCTGCTTTTAATGTGGCTTATATGCAAAGCAGACTTCCATACATTCATTGCAGGATATTTACACATGTATCTGCAACACTTTTGTGTCAGCAACATACCATGAAACTTTACGTGGCTGTCGACTTAATCCATCAGTCAATCTATAAATCAGATATGTTTTATAATGCCTGTTTACACCAAAGTTTTTTCCAAAGTGCTTATACGTATTGCAGACTTTGAAGCCTTGCAATGACGCTGTTTAAATCAACAGCAATATTCAGGGAAAGACACAAACCACACTCATTATCTTTGAGATTCATTTTGCTTTACTATGGTAATATAAAACACTTCTTCACGTCACTTGATGAGGCACCTGCTGATCACTTATTGGCTATTAGAGCAGACCGGGCGTGAGCTGTGCTGTGCTGGAAAACCTCTCTCAGCATGACGTCAATGTGTCATCCACCTAACCCATGCACAATCAGCACATCATCATTAGGCCTTTTGTGTCCAGGGATATGATGGCATTTGGTCTGATGTGTTTTTACTAATGCCCCAGCTGAGATCTCCAAACATATCAAAGAGTGACAGCAGCATGATAAGGCATCCGGGAACAGACGTGACATACATGAGAAGCCAGCAGTCTGCTCCTTCCTTTGCCTGGCATTTGCCTGGAGCATGCCACCTGTTTTCTCTCTCTGATTGACCCACTATGACACGCTATGTCTCTGTCTTCTGCCGCAAAGGTCACATCGTCACTGTGCATCAATGCCCAGACTGATTACAAGAACACACACAAAGGACAATATTAGATAAGCACCCTTTTTAAACCACAGGTCCGACATCAATTAAACACGTTTTCTGATGAAAATAGCGATCCTGTAGGTAAATAGACATCACATTTAGGAATCTAATCACCCAATGGTGTCTTATATAATTTCAAAGTTAAACACTGAACATGTGCTGACTTTTAATAACAAAGGCCTAGTGTAAGGATACAGGTCTTTTCTGATAGTGGTCACTTTTGTGAAGCACATACCCATTGAGAGTCAAGGGAGAGAGCAGTTGAATTGTATTGCAGTTCATTTAGCCTCGTTGTTTATCAACTCATTCTCACTGTAAATATTGTTGCTAGCTGGTATATACCTTAAGGGGGGTTTACCTCCATGCCAAATGGTCAATGTTAATATTTTACATTTCTCAGGTTGGCAGATTGTAACCTAAAGAGAGATAATCTAAACACAGATGTTTCTGTTATTCTCATTATCTAGGCATATTTAACTTCCAATGAGACATAGGTTCATATAATTCCACACTAGTTAGGAGTTATTTTGGTAGGTTAATGCTTTTTAGAAGACAGAAGATACAGCACTTATCTGGCAAATCTCTGCAATGATTCAGCTATTTTACTGGTGTGCACAGTAACTGGAATTGGAGGAAGACTGGGAGAGAACAACATGGCAAGCAACATCAATTACTAGATACAGTGCAGGCATTTTAAGCTTGGTGGAAAGTGGAGTGATCTGTGTGGCTAAACGTCCCTGTGTAATATTTTTTATTAGCAAACTGCTCAACTCACTGATGTAAAATTCAAGTTAGCATTTACTGTTCGTTAACACTTGTTGTAAATGAAACATGTGACAAGTACTATTCGATTTGATTTAACCTGGCTCTTATCTACCTTTAAGGACACTGTGATCTTGGTTTCATAACCTCTCTTTTGGTTTGCGTACTGTTCCGTTTATAGTGTGGCTCAGAGAGACAAAGAGTCATGGCAATCAAACATTGTTGATAAAGAAGAAAAGCATGATAGTTACCTAGAGATATCACTGATGTTTTATTGTTTGGTAATACCTTTTGTGTAACAAGCTCAAAGTCATTAATCTCTAACATCTAAACTAGACTTTTCTATTGTCTAATGAAGCTGTTTTGGTTTGCATTGAATTCAGTTTGCCTCATTGAAAGTATACTTGTCTTGTCCTTTCAGATGCTACTATAATACCAAATGATCAGGATCCTGGATAATATCACACACCCTTCACATTGGTGATTATGAATTAGCTAAATTTACATTGATCCTCGATCCATTGATCCTTAACTTTTTATCAATACAGTGACTGACATTGACTTTGTTGACTGACAGAGGTAATGGTAAGCTACCGCCAAACAAAGCTATACTTTTAGAAGGCAATAGATAAAGGAGGCAAGATAGAACCATAATCAAATGCAGAGGGGAGGGAGGAGAGAGAGTAAGTGGGTTAGTGATGGGTTAGTGATGTGTAAAGAGAAATAGCAGATATTGCTAAGAAGGCACTTAGAAAAGTACGCTAGTCATTTCAATCAAGCTCATACTTTCCTTGGTCAGTGAAAGGGGCCAATCGGTTTATCCAATACAATGATCTTGTTTGGTGGGAACTGCTGTATGTTAAGAGGTTAGATGAGTGCGATAGGTGTGAATTATTAGTATACTTGTGCGTTCACTGTGTTTAGGTATTATGTGAATAGATTATGAGAACAGATATTAATTATACATCCTCTTTCTTACTCATTTTTCAAGTTTTCAAGTTCAAAAGCTGTACATATTGCATCTTACATAAGTAATACTATGTATTTATAATTAAAAAAGATTTATGCCAGAGGTGTCTAGGTGACAGAGAAAAAGACAAGCCATTGGCACAGAGGTTATTGGCCATCTCCTTGACCACAGATACATCCCAGATTTACCATGTGAGTGTTTTTGGATTGATTCGAGTGATCAGAGAACAGAGGTTGTTCTCTTAGCATACATTTAACATTGACGTGATAAAGACTATAGATGTTTTGTCAGGAGATTGTTTTCAGCTTAGATACTTTCCAAAATATTACAATATTCACTTTTTGCTCTATAGACTAAATGCAGATTACAGGTAGTTTTTGGGTGTCTCACAATCTGGAGACAGGATCCCAGTGTACAGTACTGTTTAATGAAAAGGCAGCAGTTTATGGCCATTCTTCTTTGGACAATTGTTCAAGTTGGATGGGGACTTTTGGTGAACAACAACTTATTGCGCATATTCTCAACTGGATTGTTGATTAGGCAAGTAATGGCAAAAGCTCTGAGTAATTTATTTGTCCAGGGTGACTGCAAGGTTTGTGTCTGATTAATCTAGAGGATTAATCTAGAGGATTAATCCAGAGGGTGGTAGATTCAGGATGACAAAGGGATCACTGCTGGGTCAGGAGAGGTGTGTATTACAGATTTCAATGCCTTTATTCATATTCAATTAAACAAACCCTTTAAAAACAGTCACTTACTGCATATGTTATTTATGGAAACAGCAACTTCATTAATATTTAATGTTTGTAATTACCATGAACATGGCACACTTTACCATATGGCTCTGGGCCACAGCGATTCCGACAACTTGTCTCAATGAATATTACCAACCACATATAACATGACGTTATTTGGCTTATTTGAATACTTGTTTATGTGTATAGTGCTTGTGAAACAATTGTTCCAAAATCTCTGTGCAATGTGTAGTGAGATGGACAATTACACCATGAAGTCTTTTTGGGCAGAGACACTTCTATTTGCATGCATTTCTTTCACACTTCAGTGAAAGGCTCACTCAAATGGGTTAAATATATTCAGGCCTCTCTAACAAAAAGGTTTGAGAAGAAACACAATGCATCTTAGGTATCCATCAACCAATTGAAATTGAGGAGTTACATTTCTCCAGCTGTCTCAATTCCCTCTGCTCTGCTTCATACTTAAATGCACTCAGTGGACTTTCATGCAGCATTGCATGTGGTTTGGGTTAGTGGAAGTCCATATAAATGCAAAGTATGTAACATTAGCCTTGAGTCAAGTATGCCGTATAACCCCTCCAAAAGAATGGTGACGTCAGTCTAAATTGTGTTTACCACCTCAGGAAGGGGAATCATTGTATGTCATTAAAACTGCTCTAAAAGACTGGTGGAGCTTTATTGTGTTTGTGAGTGTTTTTATGTGACATGCAGATACGGTAAGTTGCCTGTCTCCTTGAATGCTGTGCCTCTGATGCATTTTAGGTTTAGTGGAATGTTAATGGCTTGGAACGACTTGTATTGTGATCATTGCCTTTATGAGATGACATGTGCTGGTGGCTCTGCAGTGAAAAGAAAGGAAGACAATGCGTTCTTTCACTCTCTTTCTCTCTGTTTCTGCTTCGTCATAATATACCTTTTTGTGGGCATGTGTTAGTATTAAGTTGGAATTGTTTTCCAATAACCTGGAACAATTCATTCTTGTTTTCGCTCTACTGTGCTGTCACTATTTCCCTACTTTCAGTATTGAGTCGGTCACAGTTGAGTGTCATCGCATTTCTCAGGTCTGTAGTCAATCAATATTAGCTGCGGTAATGGACGTCCTCCTATAGGACGACTGCCTGTTTTTATGTATTACCTCTTAAGTACACGCGAACACTACCCAGCAGCAATCCAGTGTCAGGGTTACTGGGTGTCCCAGGAAGCTCTCCAGGGACACTCATATTTATTTGCCAATCCCACTTCAGCAAAAAAAATAATAGCCTCTGGAACGTAATTGCTGCATCGAGCAAACGCGCTCCTTTGTGAAAAGAAAAAGGAGGCGGCGATACGGCCATGACAGGAGATCCCGCTGATGCCGTAGCCTCCCTCTGCTGCCTCCTCTCTCTAGGTGTGGCAGTGCGGAGGAAGCATGGAGGTGCTCCCATGCGCCAGAGTTGCACACATCGAGCGGACAAAGAAGCCATACAACAATGACATCGACTACTACGCCAAGAGGAACGCGTTGCGGGCTGCCGAGGTCTGGATGGATGAGTACAAGTCCCACGTCTACATGGCCTGGAACATCCCCATGAATGTGAGTGGAACCATTATCTCACAGCACTGGACCTGTGGAGAAACCTAGAGGCACCAATGGAGATCCATAGTGACACATGAGCCATTTAGATACAAATATAACAAGTTGCTGTAACACCTAAGTCACTTCATTACATTTTTATAGAAATATCTTTAAAGCTGGATACTCTAAAGTCCATTATTATCCTTCCATTATCCAAGTTCTCCTATGGTGCTCATGTGATTGTTTTTTTTGGGGGGGGGGGCATACATTTATCTCCCTTTAAATGTATCTTTATTTTTAAAGTGGATTTTCATTGTTTTGTTGTATATATGGTGACATTCATACACATTTAAAATCAACCTATATCTAAAGTTCCGCCTAGTATACATTATTTTAACATTTAACATCCGAGTGAAGATTATGAATTGGCCTGTTTGAGAAGGTCTGCATGCAAACCTAGAGATATTGTCCTATTCTACTTTAAATTAGAATAGGACAATATGTTTACTGTGACCTTTCTGACAGTGGAGTGAAAAGAATAATCAGAAAGGTGTCCAAGAGCCAAGGACCACTTATGGAGATCTGAAATTAGCAGGTACTGTTGTCTCAAAGAAAAAAGTAATTAATGCACTCCATCGCCATGGCCTGTATGCACGCTCACCACGCGGTGCAAAAAAAAAAAGAACATGTTGAAGCTCGTTTAAAGTTTGCTGCACAACATTTGGAAAAGCCATAGAAATACTGGGAGAATATAGTGTGGTCAGATGAGAGCAAAATATTACTGTTTAGATGCCATAATGCACACCATGTTTGGAGAACAAATGGCACTGCACATCACCCTAAAACACCACACCAACAGTGAAGTTTGGAGGTGGGAACATCATGGTGTGGGCCTGCTTTTCAGCAAATGGTACTGGAAAACTTCACATAATGATCCCAAACACACAGCCAAGGAAACTCTCAAATGGTTTCAAAGAAAGAAAATAAAGCTGCTAGAATGCCCCAGCAAATCGCTTGACTTCCCATGCCATTGAAAATCTATGGAAAGAACTGAAGATCGAGATTCATAGAATCGAGATTCACGAAACCTTCAATATTTGAAGACTGTTTGTGTGGA
>JACXGK010010132.1:0-18527 GCA_016801125.1 Novumbra hubbsi | reverse complement strand
GACTGGTAGGGACCAGTTGGGACTAGATCAGAATGGGAGGGACCAGTTGGGACTAGATCAGACTGAGAGGGACCAGGATGGACTAGATGAGACTGGGAGGGACCAGGTGGGATTAGGTGAGACTGGGAGGGACCAGGTGGGACTGGGAGGGACCAGTTGGGACTAGTTCAGACTGGGAGGGACGAGTTGGGACTAAATCAGACTGGGAGGGACCAGGTGGGACTAGATGAGACTGGGAGGGACCAGGTGGGACTGGGAGGGACCAGGTGGGACCATGTGGGACTGGGACGCTACAAATTTAGTAGTTGCGTTGCTGATTACTTAGTATCACTCGAGGAACCATAATATAATACAATATTGAAACCTGCAAACAGGATGACGTGGAACTCCACCATGCCTTTTCAGACCTCCTGACTAACCCTAACCTTTACTCAGTCACTATTTTATAAAAACTCTGGTTTCTAACATCAGACAGGCACAGTGATTTATTTACATAATCTGCCTTTTCTGTGACTCACAGTTACTTGCACACACACACAAACACACACGGTAGCTGCTCTTAGTCACGTCTGACATCTCCATTTTCCCATGATGCTATTTGGAGTGAAAACAACCGGCAGTGAAAAGATTAGCGGCCCCATCAGCATATTGATAGCCGCAAAAAAGCAAAGGATTTGCCATGATGTGGGAGAGAGACTCTTTTCAAAGCGAGCGTCGAACGAGAACCTGAGTGTGTCCCCAAGGCCTTAGGGCCCTGCTCTGATTCCGCCTGTGGTGGAGGTCTTGGATGACGGGAGCTGAAAGACGTGTCTGTTTGCACATTCTTCCGGAGCAGTGATGCGGCCTCTGTCAGGATGCCATTCGTTGGTGTTGCTGTTGAGTTTAGATGTTTATGAGGATCTGGGGAGCAAAATCTGTTCAAATCCCCTGAGGGAGGAAAGAGGTGCTGAGGTGCTATCTGCGCAAGTGCCCGGTTCTGTAGACCATGTTTATTGTTGATTTTGACAGGGAGGACCATGAAGATATCAACCTGCTCCTCTCCTGCTTGGGTCAAGTCCAGGCTGTGCTCGAGTCAGGTCCAGGCTGTGCTCGAGTCAGGTCCAGGCTGTGCTTGGGTCAGGTCCAGGCTGTGCTCGAGTTAGGTCCAGGCTGTGCTTGGGTTAGGTCCAGACAGCATTCAGACTTAGGATCTATAAGCCTGACTTATGTTTTATGAAGTGTATCTTCTCTTAGGGTGGGGTGGCTGACTGCTAAATAGGATTCAGTTCTGTATTTCTGGTTAAGTGGCGAGAGTGCAGTATATCCTCTCTTCCGTTTTTTCTGTTCTCCTCTCTTCCAGTTGTTATGTTCTCCTCTCTTATAGTCTTTCTTTTCTCCTCTCTTCCAGTCGTTGTGTTCACCTTTCTTCCAGTCGTTGTGTTCTCCTCTCTTCCAGTCTTTGTTCTCCACTCTTCCAGTATTTGTGTTCTCCTCTCTTCCAGTCTTTTATTCTGTTACAATACTAATATGAATATTATCTACTATTGTCACATCTACCTTCACTACTACTGTACCATTTGTACCAATATTATCCCTACTACTATTACCACTAATACAAATAAAAGTAGAACTGGTAATACTCAGACAATAACTCTTTATCTCACACAAGAAAAGACTGACTGGTGATGGGCCAAGAGAACTGTCTCATGTACAGCAATAATGCTTTAGATAATTTGCAAGTAAAAACCTACAGTCCCTGGACGGGTGGATATCAGACAGGACTGACTTGCAACTGCCTGTGATAGGTTAGGCCGCTTGCAATTCTTATTGTGCTTGTGGGCCAGGTAATGCATTCATCTCGAGTGCGCGTGACCACAAAATCTCCTGGTTAACAGCAATGTGGAAAGAAGCAAAATGGCTTTGCGAGATGTGAATTGTAGAGTAACTCAATGCCTGTCTCTCCTTCAACTACTGTGGAGTTTTTGTGACAAGTGAAGACCACAATTGCAAATTGGACATCACAATTTTGGATATAACATAGGAACAAATGGTAAGCGTTATCACTTTACATTACTTCCTGCATAGGCGAGCAGGTTTGGTGATTTCACACTGCTGGGTCAGGATTATTTAGCAGAATCTATTTCAGCTTGTTGTGTTTCTGCTGCTATAGAAACGGAAATGCCAAGCATGGTGGAGCCGTGTTCCCAAAGACTTCTTGTTCTGTAAATGAAAATAGGTTATCTCAATAAAGAGATATGTGACAGCGGTATTTAGCACAAACACAACCTAAAATTAAAATAAACGTTTGACCATACTACCAACGTAAAAGAATACAGCGAAAAGTGTGTAATTTCCGGAAAATTATTCTGGCTTCTCAAATAATTCTCAAAACACATAAATAAGATGTAGCCTAACTTGTCGCTGGGACATTTGCTCTGTTCTGCATCGGTTTTTGCACGTCAGTATGTCATGTGTGGTTTTATAAAAATGTATTACGCTACATATCCCCTTAAAATGTGGAAAATCTAGCTGCATAGTTGCCCAATTGACAAGACTAAATATAGCAGCCTTAGATGTCCTTCACCGTCTTGTGAGATGGTAGGTCCTATGTCCCCACTGGGAGAAAGGCCTGACTGGAATCGTTTGTAGTTTGTGTCATTCATAGATTATCCATAGTCACATTTACTGTGACACTCAGCCCTTCTACGATTGCACTAAGCATAGATGTTAATTGTCGAGTGGCGGTTGTTTGGTGTTGGTGGTTCCATGGTCAGAGGAAGGGGTTGAGGACCTTGTACGCAGTCCATCCTAGTTCACTGGGCCAACACTTTTCACTGAAAACAAAATGCTGTTCAAGTTGTATGTGCCATTGACATAAAGTGCCACCCGGTGACTGGTGACAAACACTGGTTTTACTTCATCACAGTCTGTATAGGTGTGCACCAGGCATCGTTGGCTGATGAGCAGAACATTCTCAAGAGAATGTTAAATAGTTGTAGGAGATCTATGGAGGATGGCAGTTTCGCAGTCACATACCAAAGGTGGTTGTCACACACTCATAAAGAACTATTGTATTACTAGCTAGAAGAGCAGCTTAGTCATTTGTTTTTAATTATGAAGCAAGACACGGGCCATAGCTTTTTTTTATCTGTACATCGTCAGTTGTGTATGGTCTAGAATTGGGGGAACATCTTTCCGCTAAACCTTGGGGGTACATTGACATAATCTCTTATCTGTGTAACATAAATATAAAGTTGTGTAATAGAGTAACTTTCAACTTGATGCGCTCGTGTAACAATGAACCGCGGGGCAGGTAAGAGGCACAAAGCAGATGTTGTGTCAGGTTTGACCGTCGGCTTTCAAGGTTGTGCTGTGTTCTCTCCTGCTGTTCCACTCTGAAGTCCGGCCAAGGCCGGGCTCTACTGGGATAATCATGCACTTCAACATTTGCATTGCTGATACTGCAACCCTGAAACATTATATTGAGAGTAATCATTTAATGAATTTAATAAAATGAAGTGATACAAGAGGGTCTGAATAAGTGGGATTTCTTTGGGATAATTTGGAAGGAAAGAAACGGTACTGTATTGTAAACGAATCGTGTACCCCAAAAAGCACTGTTGTTTTGACAAGCCCACAGACAGATACAGAATGTACAACACACCGACGTGCAACTGCATTTGGTAACAACCAGCTGCCTTTTCAAATGTGTCAATTTGCATAAGATAGCAGACGCTCTTTTTCGGAGTGGTTCATAACACAAACAGTCAGTTTATTTATTTTTGACAGCACTTTTGTCGCTTCAGTAGTTCCATTGGCGGGCCTGTTTCATTGGAGGGCCTGTTTCATTAAAGGGCCTGTTTCATTGGAGGGCCTGGTTCATTGGCGGGCCTGTTTCATTGGAGGGCTTGTTTCAAAGGAGGGCCTGTTTCATTGAATGGTCTGTTCAAGACAGCAGTGTGGTGTCAAAAGACAATATTTTTACACAGGAAAAATGATGTATGCCTTACAGTTACATATGTGACAATTTTCTCATTTAGTACTTAGAAGTACTTTCTGTGTGTTGTACACAAACCCTTTTTTTGTGCTGTGAAATTGTCTGCAATGCAACACGGCCTTATATTAAATGTTACTCAGAATCATGTAGCTGAAAAACAGTGCTTGGTCTAACTTTGTAGGTTTTCATTGTCCATGGGTTAAATACATAGACTCAATCCATATACATTCATAAGCAAATATGATCAGGTAATCCTCTAGTCATCGATTTAGAAGGTAGGCAGCGGTTGAGTTATTACACAGGGTTCACTTTGGCTAAAATTATACCAGCATTTGGCTGGTCTCAAATATCTCTCCTAGCGCTGCCTGAATTCAACACTTTCTATGGACACACTTTGCACTACTTCCATCTGAGCTGAGATAAAACAAGTACCTGTCCAGTACTGAATCCAGTCTAAAACTGTAGAGGGCTGGTTTATAGCATGCCAAATATAGATCCCCAACGCGATGTAATTACTTTTAAGCTTGATTAAGTTTACATTTGTTTTTTTGTGACAGTAATTACATTTTCGTATGTAATGTGTAGGGGAGCTCTCCATACCATTTCTTTTAGGTTCAGTATTTATGTAGTTGTTTGTTAGAAGTTGGGGAGAGTGGTGTTATTATGTATTTTATTGAAACCCAGTCTATTAAATGTATTTATCAATCAATCAATCAAATGTATTTTTATAAAGCCCTCTATACATCAGCTGTTAGAAAACACCCAATCTGAAACCCCAAGGAACAAACAACAACAGTGTTGAAGCTGGCACAGTGGCTAGGAAGAACTCCCTAAAGTGGCCGAAATATAGAAAGAAACCTAGAGAGGAACAAGGCGCAGAGGCGTGACCAGTCTTTCTGGCCCAGGTGACATTTTCAGAGTAGAATTTTAAATATTTAACAAATGCATGTGGGCTGTGCACAGAGGGGGGGTGGGTGTGTGTGTGGGGGGATCTGGTCAGCAGAGTTGCTGCAAGAAACGTCAGGTATCGTCTTGATCTGCAACACAACCAGGAGGGCTTTGGACAAGGACAGCAAGGTGTCTTTCCAGCCTGTAAGTAATGTAAGTTATTTTTAGATTTATAGCTGTACACCAAGGCAGGCTGTTGACCTGTAATGAAAAGTAGTGTAAATGACCTGTACTAAAATGTTGTGTGAATGACATGTACTGAATTGTAGTGTGAATGACCTGTACTAAAATGTAGTGTGAATGACCTGTACTGAATTGTTGTGTGAATGACCTGTACTGAAATGTTGTGTGAATGACCTGTATTGAAATGTAGTGTGAATGACCTGTACTGAATTGTTGTGTGAATGACCTGTACTGAAATGTAGTGTGAATGACCTGTACTGAATTGTAGTGTAAATGACCAGTACTGAAATGTAGTGTGAATGACCTGTACTAAATTGTAGTGTGAATGACCTGTACTGAAATGTAGTGTGAATGACCTGTACTGAATTGTAATGTGAATGACCTGTACTGAAATGTTGTGTGAATTACCTGTACTGAAATGTAACGTTAAGTTTCATCATATCCCTTTTGGCCTAATTAATCTCTTAGCTCAAAAAGGTGGTATTTGGACTGTAATTAATTCAAAACTGAATTACCTACAGCCATACAACATCTCCAGAGCAATAAGCTAAAATTCCCGTCAAACCAAATTAATTGTTAATGGAACATTTTTCTGACGTAGTCGTGCACACTACTGTTCTGAGCTGGAGAAATGACTTTTTAATTTAAATAACCAATTACTGAAGCAAAGAAGATCAAAAGGAGAGGAGAATAAACACTGTTTTACACACACACCATGTTGGCTAAGTTGGCCCTTTTGAGCCATAGAGGAAGAACCTTTAAATGTCTGTTAGAGACAAGCACTTGGAATCACCCTTGGGACGGTCTGGCACAGCTTCAGCAGGCATTGTTTTATGCCAGTGGACTGATCTGGGCTGAGCAAAACACAATGTCACATGGTAGAGCATGGTGCTTGCGATTCCTACGGGTGTGGGTTGGATTCCCAGGGGGGACAACTCAGAAATGTATACACTCTTATGATGGTTATTTAAAGTAACATTTAAAACGTAGTGTCGGTAAGAAATACAGCTATACATGTTTTCTTGTGTGTGTGTTTTTCAGGGACAGTGCTTTAAGTGATCAAATGTTCTAAGAAGATATAAACAAAATGAATATCAGGCCGCCTAGATTGTTTCAAAAAGGAGTGTCTTTGCATTGAATTTAGTTCAAAGTCAATGGGTTAGATTTTTTTGTGTTAATATCAATATCCTATCAGGCTTGATCCTGATTTTTGTTAAGCTGTTTGAAGTTGTGTTTTATGTAGTTGAGGTGGGCGTATTTGAGCCAGGTTTAATTAAGCTAAGATGGGTTTAGTTGAGCTGTGTGTGTGTATGTACAAGCTGTGTGGAGTTGAGTTTATGTGGTTTTATGGGTCCAATAATATTCCCCAGAATGCAAAAGTAATTTTTATTCCAGAAATGCTGTAGAAAACACTAATATTGATTCTTGATAAAAACAAATCTAAATCCATCTCCCTCGTTAGATAGCTTATGTATTTTCATTCACAAGTCCTAAAACATCTTTATACTGTCTCTCTCTCGCCCTTCTGGACACAAATTGCCCTGCGAATCGGTCGTCTCCCAACAATGTCATATTTTAGATAAAGTGATCCACTGTGAGCCTGGAGGCCCATTCACACAGCCAACCTGTTACGCCTGGAGGCTAGGGAATACTAGGCTCAGATACAACTCTGTGCCATATGTCTCAGGAAGGTCTGACACAGGTGCGTGCCTGGGTTACTACATGAATGCACTCAAACTTAATTGTCAGATTGTCAGGTTTGACAAACCCGAGACATTTTATGACTGAATTCGAGACATTTCTGTGAAAATTTATTATTTCCCATGCTGAATCAGATAGGAACTGGTAGCTGGCTAGGTATCATCAGGAAGGGTTCATCCATGTTTCAACCTGTCCGGAAAAAAAATATATGTGATTTGTCACATTATGTTTTGTTGCTTGGCCTTGTTGTCATGGCCAAGGTGTACATTTGTGCAAAGTGTTAATTTCAAGTATTACTCAACCCCTCCAAATAGCTACAACTGCCTTGCTTGAGGCAGAATGATGAATGTTTTTCACCTTGCCAGATGGGCTCTGTCAGATGTTTTAACTGCCATGCCACCTATCACCCATAACAGCCACATAGACAGCCTGAATGAAGGTTGACAGGCAGGTTGTTATGTCGCTATATTGCCCACCTATTCACAATGTAAATGCCCATTAGTAAGAATTGAATTTGGTTAATGTGCTCATATAATCCCTCCAGCCAAGCCACAGACAGACATGCTTAAAACACATGGACATTTCGCTACATTGACTTTACCTTGAAGGATCAGCAGCAAACAGCCCCAGGGGATTCTTTTGGTAATAATACATTATATTGTTTGTCCATAAAAATGCAAATTCTTGTACAATTAACCAAACTGTGAAGCATTTACATAATATAATTAAAGCAGTTGTTATGGCACAATTTACAATGGGCAGTTTAAAGGGGGCCATATGTAGAGTGTTCACTTTGTAATATACAAACATAACCATAATAAAGTCTCCTGAATTTTGCAGGCACAATGATAGTCGGCTAAGTTTCCAACAATGGGACAGCCTTGTTACATCCCAGGTTACATCACCGCTGGGTGTGCTCACCTACTTCTACACAGTCAGCACACATAACTTCATGGTGCCTTAGACCTTCGCACTTGTAGGGCTGCTTTTTGTTTTACTGACACATGCTACTTTGACATGCATGTGACCAATAAACATTTAAAAACTTTTTTTGAGGTTCCATAAAGCCAAGTCCAAGACCCTTTCTGTATCCTTAAGGGAGATCACCTCACATGTTCTCTGAAATCCTTCCTCACAAAACTCCATTCCCTCCCTTTAACATTTAGAAATATCATTTAGAAGATGCCCATAATAAAAGCCCATTAGCAGTCGAACTGAATTATGATTCAGTTCGACTTAATTGCCCTCCCTTTCACTACAAAACACCCTCAGGACATATACTGTGTATAATCGGTGATTGGTTCAAGACCAATGTATAATTTGGTCGGCGCTAGATGAATAACACTGTGCTAACTGCTAACATGGATCCAGCCAATAGACACTCAAAATAGATGATAATCTGGATGACATTGAGTGTCTGCGGGAAATGAATAGTGTTAGAGCACTTCTAACGTTTAGCCGGTTAGAAGTCCCCTCGGCACTGACCTTGAACATGTTTACCCGGTGAACATTTTGAGGCTAATGAGGGGGTTGTCCCTGCCGTAAAGTACTGTACAGACAGCTGAGATACAAGGTGTTCCTCTCCCCCAAAGGTAATCATCAGAGCCCATTTCCCTTTGTCTGCTGCAGCTCAATTTACTGTAGCTGTTCAGAAATATCTCAGTCAAGCCTGTGTTATCGCACGCCATCTTGGCAGACGCATGTACAATGCCACTGTCACATCCCCGTCTAGGGACGCACCCCCACCTCTGCGTGTGGCGAGCTGGCGCGCGACGTCGCCGGAGTTCTAGTCGTCATCGCTCGTGTTGTCCTGTTTCCCATGTCCTGTGAATGCGCCCTTCCCTAATTCCCTACAGGTGCAACCTGTTGGCCTGCCTTATAATCCCTCCTGTGTCTTGTCCTTGTGTCCGTTGTTGTTACATGTATGCGGAGAGCGTATGCACGTTTGCACTGCTCTAAATATCCAGCGAATGCGCTGGTTCTCGGTACCTTTGTATTTTATTATTTACCTGTGTGCTACCGAGCACCCTTTCTGTTTGGTTCTCCTCCTTTGGGAGTATTGCCGTTAAAGAATAAAAACACTACAACGCACCTGCGTTTTGGTCCTGCCTCACCTACGCATCACAGCCACTCAGGGTTCTGATTATCAAGTGCGAGTCAAGCCAAGTTCACCAAACGCTGGCATACACACGCAGATCCCGGTCTACCGGCTGAAAGATGACTTGAAACTTGGCCAATACCGCTCTGGCCATTCCTTCGATTCATCTGGACAGTGGGGCCTGGAAATTATTTCCTAATAATTATAATAAATTAGGAAAAAGACAGTTGGAGGTGTGTGTTTGTTTTTGAGTTAAATATATATCGGTGTATTCATTACAGCAAATTACAATATCAACTCCCTTTGCTCTCGGCTTTCACATAATGAGCCTTGTATAATAGGTTTTATATTATTTAAAAGATATACAGATAAAAAGGATTGTAATGTAATGTCTAGGTTGTAAAAGATGACTATGTCCCACCTTCTTAGAGATGAAATGAATAAGAAACTAAAGGAGTTTCTCCAAAACACATGCTTTTTCCAGGTTTGCGGGACAAGTCAACTTAAACAACTATAGGAGACCAAATACCTTTGACCAGACTAGTTTTAATGTAATTACATGGTGGTTCATACAGAGAGAATGCTGTTACATGGCATGCAGCCAACTTTATAACTTTGCATAGGTAGACCCCTCCCTTCACCTGCATCAGCCAATCAGAAGCACTGACGGGAAAACTCAGCCGAGGACAAAGGCTACTTAAATTCTCTCAAAGCCACGTAATCAATACAAAATGGAGGATGTAATCAGTATACAAAATGGATGACCTAACCAATGTTTACAAATATATATAGGCACATTAAACTTATGCAAATAACTAATTATGCATTTATTAATAGGGCCTATGGATTTGACCAATACAATTTATCCTCTACAAAACTATACTATTACACCTAGTCATTAATCAGAAAAAAATTTTGTTACGTGGAATCTTTTTTTTCCAGTGTAAACTTTTATGCAACTAGTTCTCCTAGTCTTACTGACGGTGATCAGAGCTTGTTGCTGTTTAGTCACGTGTCTTATGTCAGCCCTTTAGTCACGTGTCTTATGTCAGCCTTTAGTCATGTGTTTTATGTCAGCCCTTTAGTCATGTGTCTTATGTCAGCCTTTTAGTCAAGTGTCTTATGTCAGCCCTTTAGTCATGTGTCTAATGTCAGCCCTTTAGTCACGTTTCTAATGTCAGTCCTTTAGTGACTTGTCTTATGTCAGCCCTTTAGTCACATGTCTTATGTCAGCCCTTTAGTCACGTGTATTATGTCAGCCCAATAGTCACGTATCTTATGCCTGCCCTTTAGTCACGTGTCTTATGTCAGCCCTTTAGTGACATGTCTTATGTCAGCACTTTAGCCACGTGTCTTATGTCAGCCCTTTAGTCACATGTCTTATGTCAGCCCTTTAGTCACGTGTCTTATGTCAGCCCTTTAGTCACATGTCTTATGTCAGCCCTTTAGTCACGTGTCTTATGTCAGCCCTTTAGTCACATGTCTTATGTCAGCCCTTTAGTCACATGTCTTATGTCAGCCCTTTAGTCACGTGTCTTATGTCAGCCCTTTAGTCACATGTCTTATGTCAGCCCTTTAGTCACGTGTCTTATGTCAGCCCTTTAGTCACATGTCTTATGTCAGCCCTTTAGTCACATGTCTTATGTCAGCCCTTTAGTCACGTGTCTAATGTCAGCCCTTTAGTCACATGTCTTATGTCAGCCCTTTAGTCACGCGTCTTATGTCAGCCCTTTAGTCACATGTCTTATGTCAGCCCTATGTCAGCCGGTGGGCTGTACATAATCTACCCAGCTCCGCCCGCACGGCCCAAGGCAGAGTAGTCTGTGTGCTAAATGAATTGGCACTTACGTAGGCCACTAGATTCTTCTCCTGGCTGATTATTAAAGAAGCGGATGGTCTGGGGCCCGGAATGTTATGATGACAATGTAAATAATCAGTACAGTGCAAATAGACAAAACTGGATAAGATTGAAGTAAATCAGGAAATCAATTAGATCTGGAGAACCTGGTGGGTGCAATTAATGACCCAGACCAGGCTTTGGATCTGGTAAGGTAAGAGTTGAACACCCCTGACATAAGTACTTGTTTCTGTGGGAATTATTTCGAAACAGCTTTCCTAAAATAATTGTCAGCTGCTTTCCTTCTGCCACGTCTCCTATCTATGTTAGGTCAGCAGCAGACCGCCGCACGTTGGTTTTGTCCGAAGGACATCACTTTTTAAACATTTATGCTTATTTAATAAGAGTTTATTTATTTACAAAAACAGTACTGTGTGTGTATATATATGGCATTAAAAAATAAAAACATTTTGATACTTTCTTTTTATGTCTCAATGCAAAATTGTCCACACGATGCATCTTAAGAATTATTATTTTTCACAGATCTGATATTTATTGTCTTAACACAACTTCTAGTGGCTATAATATAGTGGCTATAATCTAGTGGTTTTACTAAAGTGGTTATAATCTAGTGGTTATAATCTGGTGTTCATAATCTAGTGACAGGACGTCGTGTTTGTCCTCTACACTTTTCCAAGATGGCGCCCACATCGCAGGGAGCCTCAGCCGTGTTTACATCCAGTTCAACTGTGTTGGAGTCAGTAGTAGTGAGGACTTTTACCTCGCCAGGTCAGCCCTGAGGAAGACCAGGATGAGACCAGGAAATCAACGATGCGACATTGTAGCTCAAACAGAGATTGGATGTCTACACATCACAGCGTCAGCAGCATGTCTGAACTGTTTACAAGGCTCGGACTAGGCCACTATGTTAGGTTTCTGCAGTGCTGGCATTTTCTTTAGCCATTTGTCTAGGTTCACTTTACTTGTTGTAATGAAATACATTGGTGGGCATTTTTGCCATCACATGGGCTTTCAGGATAAAATAATGCAGTATTTATATGTTGTGGTACAGTACAATTTAGAATGCAACACTGATTTAACAATGCCCCAACACAAATGTTTTAATTAGCTTGTCTTACTATGAAATCATTCAAGCACTATTACCCTAGTTAAGAAAGCCTTGTTTGATTTAACCAGAGGGGTTGTATCATTAGGGTAAAATGTTTTAACCATTAAGGTTTTTTGTTGAGGTTAGGGTAATGTGTTACATTCACACTCTTAAGCGATTAAAGCAAAACTTCCTCACCAAATTCCCAAAATATTATAAGATCCTGATTGGACTGCATGAAAAATAATAGTACCAAGACTGGGGGACAATTGTGAGATTCGAGAACGCAATATGTATTTTTCAGTTTCATCAAAATCTTTAGCGGATGTTTCAAGCGGATGTTTCAAGCCCAGTAAAAACCTGATGGTAGTGAAAACCTGATGTTTCTAGGAATGATCTAGGAAATCCTAGATTTGTGTCTGCCTTACGTGCCTCAGTGGCAATAGATTTCCAGGTTTTCTTCAGTTTGTTTTCTGTTCTAATGTAAAAGAATTAGCTGGCATGACATTTTCTTTAATTCTAAGAAATAGTCCTTTTCTTGATTGTATTTGAGCTGTGGTAAAAGAGTTACAGGGAGGCCGGGCTCATTCTGTGTTGCAGGCAGATTTGCATGCTGTGCGGTGTGTCATTTCCTTTCCACAATCTTCAGAGTGTTTGTGTGGAACCAGACGACTGATGTGCCCAGAGCACGAGATGGAGAACACAACCTGATAGGGATTTACAGTTTCTGGTTGTTAATGCTGGTGTTCAGGCTGTGAACATGTCAGATGACTGAATTCTAGTTTGTTTTGTTTAGTCAGTCAGGGAATAACAGCAGATGTTTTTCCTCATGTATGTACTGTAGCACCAACTAAAACAATTTAACAAAAAACAAAGATGACTGAATTGAACCATTTGTTAGATGTGCCACAATATCTTGTACTGTGGTTGGGTTATTCAGCATGACACACATATGTAACTCTTTAGCCATTTAGCCCCAGAACACCCACCCATTCCAACTGTTTTCTGGGGCATGGGTGATGTAGCGATTAGGGCTGCAGTCTCTTACATAAATGTGTACTGCTGTTGGCCCAGGTCTAAATCCAGTCTACTTTCCGGTGACACACTCTCCCTCTATCCTTCCTACGTTGTCGTCAGAAGCAATCCACCCCCAAAATCTGTCGTTAAAAAGTAAGCGAGCGCTATTTCCTCAAATGACCACGCTGTCTGCCACCGAGGACTCTGATTGTTTACACCTTCACTTGGCAACGCGCTCACTAGCCCCTGAGGGCCGTCAGGTGACAAATTATAGCCACTGGCCGCTAAAACTCTCCAACGGGGTCTCCGACGGCCTCCATGGCAGAGCCTTGCGTTATGAGGGCCACAGAGGCCTGTTTGGGATGCGGCAGAAGACCCAATCACATGGGTTCACTGCTGCTAATCAACCCCCACCACAAACCAAGGGCGGCTGCTTGTTCATTTCACACATTACATTACATTTATATTCATGTCATTTAGCAGACACTCTTACCCAAGGCTGACAGCAAAGATGTTTCTATACCGATGCCATTTATTCCCACAGCAAGCTCAGAAGTCCCACTCATTTCTTTCCCACAACAAGCTCAGAAATAGCCTGGAGCACTGCTTTAGTGGTCAATGTCATGGGATTTTTAAGTTACGTGATATCGTGATATTGCAGCCATGCAATAAGACAATATATTTGAACAATCGTTGTAGAATCGGTGGTTCAATGACTTTTAACCACTTTAACAACTCCTCCCCATAACCTGTCTAATGACATTGTATAGCCAGATTTCCTTTTTTTGTCTTTTATTTTGTCTTTTTTTTTTTTTTATATATGATGAATAAACAGAATTCTATGTATGAATCTACACAACCTGTATTTTGAAGAGTATAAATATATTTTTGAGGCAATCATAGCGTCCTCTAAAGTCATAAACTTGTTACTATTGGTGAATAAGCATTGTGCTTAAGAGGGAGTAATCTTTTCTTGCACGAGGAAAAATGTAATAAAGTTTAGAAGCTTTTGATAAAACACCAAAATCAAATTTACCAAATTCAAAGTTTTCCAAAATAACTACTTCCAGTCCCTGATGAGGTTTTGCACAACACATTTATACAGGAGTTTCCAGTAGGCCTGTTCCTTGAGTGGAGGGGGCACCTGGAAGGCCAGATGTGTCAACGTATGTAAATGTAATCAGTCAATCTCCAAAGTCATCAACAAGCTAATTTGGACTGGGGTGGTGTCAGTATTTACGGCACTCCAGGAACAGTGTTGACTACCCCGTTGTCATTAAGCAGTGTTACAACACAACATGCAATGTTTCAAATCTCAGCCCATGGCTTCACAAAGTACAGGTAAACAAATACAAATGGCTGCTTATTAAAACTTGTGCGTGGGGACAGGGCTCTTCAATTCCCATTGAGAAGTTAATAGAATCATTTTTCACCATCATGCCATGCTCCCCTTAATAACCCATACACAGGCTATTAAATGACAGCGAGCACCTTTTGATTGATGAATGGGCTTGAATGTCGTAAGAATGCCTTTGATTGATGAGTGAGCTGTGGCCTGGGGGAGGGTTAAATTAGGCTGAGGTATTGGGCTGGATCGAGAACCGCGATGAGGCATATACGCTTAGTTTCACTTTCACTTAAGAACAAACTTTGGCTTTTTATTTCAGCTCTATTTTTGTGCAATTTTCAATGACTTTTGAGGGCCATTTCCTCTACCATCTCTCTGCACCCTCCCTGTTATGGTAATGGGGAGGTTAAAAACTTGTTGCTAAAACTAATCTTCTCTGAAATGACCTTAATTAGACGCTAAGAAAATGTACGTTAATTGCCACCAGGATTTGAGACTGATTTGTAACCCCTCAAAGATGAGGTCAATTGAGTGCGTCTGACTTTCTCTCCGCTGGTATTTGTTGGGGAACATTAAGACATCTGAATGAATGTGAACATGTAATTACCTAATGGTTACTGCTACAAAGTGTCAATGTAGATATGACACCGTTTGTGTCACCGGCAGCAGTAGCAGTAGCAGTGCTAATCTAAAAGGCAGTCCATTATGCCATTTTGAAGTAACTAAGCCCAAGATCCCATGTACAATTAGTTACTTTACCAACTTAGTAGAGTTTGTGTGCACGTACGCAAGACTGGATTTTCCGGAAGATTCCTGGTGGATTAAAAGCGTAAAGATGCTCGATATGGATTTATGAAACCCGTGGAGCACTGTGCTCCTCCGCTGTCCTTCGTTCCTAACTAAAATTCAAGTAAACGACAGTCAATATGAACACAATCACCCAGATTCTGCTCTACTTTGAAGGTGGCTCTCAGAGCTAGGACAGATCGATAAGGGACGGAATAGCTTGTGGTGATTGATCCCTGTGTGCTTTTGCCATTTAATTGTCTGTCACCTTGAATTATCGGCATCATTTAGTGTCGTGGCACAGCGGTCATGAGACACAGCAACACAGAAGAGTAAACTTTGCATGCTCTCCCTGTTGATTGGAAGAAGAGCATCTCAGGGGTCTCTAGACCATCCTGTCAGCCATACCAGTCTCTGGGCTGACTCGTCCTTATATTGCTTTCTTGACAGCCGCACAATCCGTCTGAGGTACTGGGAAATACATTTAAATATGTTTCATCTTCACATGCTGCAAACCATGTTCACTCAATTGTAATTCATGAACCATTTTTACATCTGCAGATGCCAAAACATTCTGACTGACTGTAAATGCCCGTCAACAAGCTAATGCCACAAAACACAAAATGACAGTATAGCAAAGCAGAACTCATGGACATGCTGCTGATTTTCATAGGTTAATCGCTACTGATTTCACACTAACTAATGTCACATCTAAATCACACAATGGTCCCCTCTCTGTTTTTTCTGGGAGGATGATATATAGCAGGGTTTGATATACGTTTGCAATGCTAGAACATAAGAGAAATTGGTCTCCTTGCAGATTTTATATGCCCGTTTAGTCACCATCTCCTGAAGTTTACATTGTGCGTGACGGTTTTACAACAGGGCGTACTATTTTATTAGGATTAAAATACAACCTAGAATCCCTTATGACACCTTTTGAAACAGGTATGAGAGAATATGCATATGTATCTGCCTATCAAACCTGAATCGAAGTCTTTACCAGCCTAGTTCAGGCACCTCATTTTGAAGGGTACCCCCTTAGGTTGGGAACCCCTGAGCTAGGGCTCTCCCATCCCCACCCCACCCCAGCACCACGCCACACTGCGGTACCCACTGGTTTCCCCAGGATCCCAATGAAGCCGTCAGCTGCCACACCAGATCAAAGCTCAGGGAGACTCCACTGCTCTGCTGTGTCGCCAGGGGTGGAGAGGCTGTGCTCGGCGGATGCTTGGATCTGCATGATCAGCAGGAGCGATCACTGCCTGGCAGTAACCCAGCACAGCACTATCACTGTCAACCCCCCTCGGCTGGTTGCTTCATCTCTGTTTGCCATCTCATCTTCTTTTATTTTATTTTTTTTGCAGGGTGGAATTTGAGGTTTTTTGCTGTTGTCCACTGGAACAAAACACATCACTTTGCTATGAGGGGGATGAACGTCACAAATACGTGTAAATATAAAATTAATGAATCGTTTAAAATAAATTACAGAAATAAATTACTCATTATGACAAGAAATTCTCTCCGGGAAGTAGAATAATGATGAATGTGTTGTTTGGTCCTCGTGAATGTAGTCATTACCTCGAACCAGCAGCGCCCTTTTCCCTGATGTTGGCAGATTAAAGACAAATTAGCTGCATGAACGTCATAGTCTGCAACCCATTATTGAATCATCCCTGTAGATTAGTTGTAAAGAGTTTACCCAGAGGCAGAATCATCCCTGTAGATTAGTTGTAGAGAGTTTACCAAGAGGCAGAATCATCTCCGTGGATTAGTTGTAGAGAATTTACCCAGAGGCAGAATCATCCCTGTAGATTTGTTGTAGAGAGTTTACCCAGTCAGCCAATCATATGGGAGTTGAACACAGCTTGTACATGGCAATGACATGCAAATGCTCAACACAGAGAGAGTAAGACGATAAGACAAGTTTTTTCGGTCCAATGATAGAAAGATGACCTTTGATTCAGCAAACTTGGCTTCATTCACTGGAAATATGAATTGATAGCAGCGTAATGAGCTTAGTGGTCCATTATGTATATAATTGTAGATTTGTATTTCCTCTGCAAAATGTCCAAAGCTACGGTAATTCTGCATCTCACACGTACCCTAACATGCTTCCACCCCACATCTGAGGTAGACGTAACAATATCAAGGCCATAGCCTTGTTCCCGTCCTTTGGGGAGTCAGACTGCGAAAGTATACGTCTCCTTACATGTATCTGTACACAAAGGCAGTATCTGGACACACCTTCAGGCCCTCGATGATACTGTAGGATCCCACTCCTGACAGCAATTATGATCTGAAGCTCTTGATGACATCACAAAAACCTGATGATGATTTCTGTTTGCTTCCAAATAGCGAATTTGCTTTTTAACAATCGTGTGGATTTGCTAAAATAATTTTAGGCTTGGTTTTGTTTTATAGATTAGTAGAGATCACTGTGATCGTTTTCCACTCTCTCTGAAGCCCCCCAAGGGAATTTCACGCCAGACACCACACAAGACCAGAAGATTCCATTCATGTCTAAAACCATGGTTACCGCGCAAGCACTCCCGCTAGGTTATTGTGCCAGCTGTAGTTATACAAGCATCGGATTTGAGAGGAGGAACACATCTGACGTTCACTGATTTTTATGTGGTTCATTAGATACCATGACGTTAAAACAGTTTTAATGTTCCTTTAACTTCTGAATGTTGATTAAGTAAAAAAATCCTTAAAAAATAAATAAATAAAAATGCGTATTACTCTTTTCAAGTATGTAGTCAAATGTTACTTTTGCCATTGACATGCTATTTCTGTTATGCTAGTCAAGCTAACAGGCTGGGAGTCCATGGGATGAATATGTGGGTAAGACACGTCCAACATTACTTCCCACCACACCCTTAGACAGCTGATTGTTGTCTAAGGATGAGGATCCACACCATTCTTTCGTGTCATAAGTATTATGGCATACAATTGTATCACAAATGACACTCGTCATTTGCATGTATTTCATGAAGCCATTTTTTCCCATCAGCAGTTTTTGAAAAGTGCTATACTGATACCCAGCCTGAAATCCCAGCCTGTGATGTAAAATGCAGATGGATGTCAGTTAGATTTTTTCAGACAAGTGTTGAGGTGGAGACAAAAATAGAAACGCGACCTGGCGGGCTTTGGACAGGGACAGCTAGCTGTTGTCAGGCCAGGGAGTCCTGAGGCACGGTTCCAGGGATCAGATCCCTCTGGAGAGTCAGTGAGAGAAGAACAGAAAGAGGGAAGAAAGGGACAGAGAAATGGAGATCAAGGAGAGTTAGATGGGGCTTATTGTACACACCTAAGATCCAACAGCATACAAGCTGAACAAGAGACACGACTCGAGACTGGACCCCTACATTGTCAGATCCAACGGCATACAAGCTGAACAAGAGACACGACTCGAGACTGGACCCCTACATTGTCAGATCCAACAGAATACAAGCTGAACAGGAGACACGACTCGAGACTGGACCCCTACATTGTCAGATCCAACGGCATACAAGCTGAACA
>JACXGK010010131.1:0-18527 GCA_016801125.1 Novumbra hubbsi | reverse complement strand
GGGACTGGAGGGATGGGACTGGAGGGATGGGACTGGAGGGATGGGATTGCAGGGATGGGACTGGAGGGATGGGACTGGAGGGATGGGTCTGGAGGGATGGGTCGGGAGGGATGGGACTGGAGGGGTGGGACTGGAGGGATGGGACTCGAGGGATGGGACTCGAGGGATGGGACTCGAGGGATGGGACTCGAGGGATGGGACTGGAGAAACATCACAGCTGTCAAACTCCTAGACAGAGCAATGAAAGAAATGTCTGACCATCCAATTAGTCTATATTGTTGTTTTAATAAGCACATCTTGAGACTCTTTAATGTTAGCGTACAAAGCTCATTAGGTAATTCCAAGTTACACTCAAAAATAGTTGATATAAGTCTAATCACCCCCACCCCCACCCCCCCACACCTCACCTGCAGCTCTGGGTTCTCCTCATGTTGTAGATGGGCCTCCTCTGCTGCCTCCACCAGCCGCTGCAGGGGAGGGGGTGATAGGGAGGGGGAGGACAGAGGGAGGGCATCAGCACACCAACTCATCCCCCCGTGTTTAAGAGTTATCTGACCTGGAGCCAGTGTCAGATCCTCTCTGTGTCTCCTGGGCTACAGCCAGCCTGATACAGGGAGGCCGTCATTCATCTCTGCGTCTCCTGGTCCCAGCTAGCCTGCTACCGGGGGCCGTCATTCATCTCTGCGTCTCCTGGTCCCAGCTAGCCTGATACAGGGAGGCTGTCATTCATTCTGCCAGAAGGCCACAGAACCCAGGGCAGTGCAATGGCCCTGCTGTGTGGCTGTTTGGAGAAGAGACACACAGGTGTGCAGGACACCGTGGGCCAAGTATGGAGACGGAATGGACATAAGGGTTGGTCAGGACACGGTTAAAAATCTTGCATCACACACTCGATTTGATTCATTTGTCCATATCGAAATAGAAAACATATGATATATTAACTGACGCTCATGCTCAATGGCAGCGGGATTTCTCACCTCCAAATCATAGCCCGGGCCTGTTTTTCGTACTCGAGGAGCACCTTTACAGTGTTTACGCGCGTTTGAGATGATTGACTGGCGTTTGGCCCATAGAACTTGATCCCACGATAATACGCAATACCCTCTGTACAATATTTCTATCCTTGAAATGTGCTTGCCTGCCGTGTTTTGTGGGAAATGCCGCATGAACACCTAGCAGTCATTGATGCCCGCCGGAAAAGGTAATTAATAACTGTCGACACGTAAAAAATACCTGCAACGCAAACAAAAAATGGCGGTAGTTCTTTGTGACAGTTAAACTTAATTTATTTTCATGCGTTTTAGTGTTATAGATGGTTTTGTCAGCAATACAATATATATATATTGTATTGCTGAATACATATATATATATATATATATATAAAGACAATGTATGTATATACACATATAAACAATATGTTTATATACACATATAAACAATATGTGATGGGGAAAACGTATAAATAGTATTTTTTCTAGGTCTATTTTTAACAGCAAATCCCTACAAGACATTTTTCTCAAAAAAATTCACGGACGACAAGAGGATGTTCTACGTAAGCGGCTACAAGATTACCGCACCAGCTAAACCCCATCTGGTTTTACAGTATGTAGCTACGAACCTTATTCTTCATGTGACTCCCCTCGTTTGGTGCCAGTGCACCTTTTCCATTTTGAATTCATATCGACCTCATCCATCAGTATTTATCACCTAATATAGTATAACCTCCTGATATACAATATATATATACATACAAACAATGTTATTGTTCACATTGTTTGCTTGCAATCTGTATGTCGTCGGCCAGGGCGGAATTTTCTTGAGAAATTGTTCTGATTCGGCTTACCTGGTGAAACAATACATTAAATAAATAAATATAATTGTCACACATTTAGATTAAATCTGCATTATTTATTTATCTTTTTCAAAGCGCTGCTGCGCAGGAACTCTATTACAATTGAGTATGCAATGGTATATCGGAATTTCGTTATTTGCATATAACAACCGGATTGTTGCCAATTAAGAACAATCTTTAATTGTATAGACTTTGCTGATATCATAAAGAGTACGTTAACGAATCAGTTTAGAGGCCTATCTTACATTTTAAATAGCCTAGACCAATTTATATGCAGCTGACTTTAAAATATTTTTATATTTTTACACAGAAAGCCGTTTCTCAATTTACTGCACTGAAAGACATTGAAATGCGGCCAAAAAAGAAGACATTTTAGAGGCAATTGACCTGCGCGAGAGAATTAAGACCGTGCAGGTAATACCGCCTGGCGCGGGTATCTGTCCCGGAGAGATAAACGCTATCATCTTACAACATTCACATGGGGTTAAATATTAAAATAGGCTACTAGCACCTTTCTTCTGAGGCCCAATAAGTCTAGCCGCAATATCTATCTCCGTAGAATGCCGTCAAATAAAAGGGATTTTAGCAGGCTAAATAGCATTCAGCCGATGGTTAAATTGCATCAGTAATGCAATTTTTTCCCTTCAATATCTTCATGTAAACCCATGGTACGAATAAAAAGGCCTACGGAGGAGAACGCAAGACAAGGGGAAAAAAGTCATTTCTGACAGCTGAAATATAATAGCTTAAAATTGTCATAGAAAATAATATAACAAAAATGACAAATGTTATATTAACTTGAAAAATAAAAATAGAATAATAGAATAAGAAGAAACAACAAAAAAATAAAGCCACCTTTATATGAACCCATTTGCTGTGCATTGTGTGCAGACGATGTGGGGGGAAATAACAGGAAGTTCAATATTCTGTAAATTACTTTCAAGTCTGCTCCGTATAACTGCAGCAGTCCCAGAAAACCGACTGTACGAGCAGGGAAGATAATAGGCAATATACCTACCCGCATGGCCTCTGCTTTCATACGGAACATCTCCTCCATTTTCTTCGATAGATTTTTCACCACTTTCATGCCATCAATTTCTTCCACTCGCACAGACTTTTCAAATTCTTTATATTTCTGTAAATGCCAGAGGGGGAAAAACAGATTTGGAACATTCTAGTGAGCATTTTATATTAAACGATTCTCCGTGAAACCTATATGAAGTTGATACAATATTGCAAAGGCTTGGCGTATTTCATTAATTTCACGAATAGTCTTGGTGTATTTCATTTATTTCATGCAATACAATTTGACATGTCACGTTTACATTCAAACATCAACCATATCAAAAAGATGCGTGTGTGAGAAAGATAACATTAAGAATATACTGTGCATGTTCTTAACGGGTATTTATGGGGGTCTCTCAAACTAATGATGCCTGGTTTGATAAATGGTTAGTAAAACGTTTGTGGATTTTGATAACAGATAATGTAAGAATCTGTATGTGGTGCATTTCATCACACCCTCCCACACCTTTACACCCCAGCTCACACCCGGCCTCTCCAACCCCAGTAGGCTGTACAGTGCAACAAGCCCTTGCTTGTCTACCTGAGTGGCTGACAAGCCCCAGCTAGTCTGAGATGATTGGCTGATAAGATGTATCCTGTTTCAACTGAATGATTTGTAGGCTGTATCTTGTCTCAGTAATTGGCTGACAAGCTGCGGCTCTGGCTCTGATTGGCCGCTGGGAGAGCCGGGGGCCGGCCTGGGAGTGAAGGCCACGCACGGTTAGAAGGTAATTGAAATGGAGTCAAAGCACAGGAGAAAGATAATAACGTGTCAGGCTTGGGTGGTTCTGGATAATGAACTGCACTTCACATAATGCTGAGCCTGCAGGAAGCGCTGTACCTGCACTGGGACAGAACAAAGCCCAACAGAACTCACAAAGACAACGTAACAGAGCAGCTTTTTAAAATAAAACCCACAGTTACGCACAGACGAATAATTACAGCATAACCTGAACTTGTCTCGTGTCTATCGCACAGACACGGGCAGGGACACACACACCACACACACACACACACATCCAAGCACGTGACGTGAAAAGTTACACAGGCTAAGGAAGAGCGTGGGCATCCAGCGGAGCGGAACAGTTCATTTCACGCCTGTCCTCCTCGCCTCAGCCCACGAATACCCGCTCCCCTGTCATCAAAGGGAGGTTAAACCCCATCTGTCAATCGAAATGATTATGATTATTGATTGAGCTAATGACTGATGTGTAGATGAGGCCAGACCGAACCCAATGCCGGGGAGGACACACACACAGCGATGTTCGTATCCATAATCGTGTTAATGTACATTAACCCGCATGCAGCAGCTCATCTCTGTGTGGAAAACTGTTCATTTCACACAACGCACCAAATGACCATCCTCAATGTTCATAAAATACGACCATCCAGCTGTGCCTCCCTCTTCCCCAAGCTTCCTTCCTCGGATTGGAGGAAAGGTATTCTGAACCAGTCGTGCATCTGTGAACCAGAACATGGGAATGCGCTAACACAGGCATCTGTGAACCAGAACATGGGAATGAGCTAACACACGCAGAAAGGAAATCAGCTGCTGCAAACATTTGAACGCCGCTCTGATCTCACACAAGTCAACGGCGGATCAGCAGGGAGCACAGCCAAGTGGAGGAGTAATACTATGTGAGGTGTTTTTATTATTAGAAATCTCAGATACACCCCAACAGAGTTCTATTATTAGGAATACAGATAATGCCCAACAGAAGCACACACACCACACACACACAGTGCAAGGTCTAGTGGTGTTAATGGTGTAAAAGTGTTGCTCCAGCCCGGTGCAGCACTGAGATCCTCCTTATCACACGATGCAGAGAGAGGCTGATGAATGAAGCTGGACGGGGATATTTATCTCCTCGCATTTATCACCACTGAGTTCACACACACATACACACACGCACACACACACATACATACAATCACAGTACACACTACACTACCTATATAAAGGACATTCATCACCACTGAGTTCACACACGCACACACACACACAATTACAGAACACAATACACCATTTA
Source organism: Novumbra hubbsi (assembly GCA_016801125.1). NCBI lineage: Eukaryota > Metazoa > Chordata > Actinopteri > Esociformes > Umbridae > Novumbra > Novumbra hubbsi. Next base: position 13,580 of record JACXGK010010131.1, on the reverse strand, counting down.
TACGCAGGACATTCATCAACACTGAGTTGACACCCACACACACACACACAACTACAGAACACACAGCACCAACTATTTACAAGACATTCATAACCACTTTGTTCACACACACATACACACACAGATGCACACACACAAACACACATACAATCCCAGAAGGCACTACCCCACCTGACATTCTTCACCACTGAGTTCACACACACACACACACACACGCACACACACACACACACACCATGTCACCTGCGCTTGACTTGAATAGGAGCTCACCAGAGCCACGTAAAACCTTAAATGTTCTATGGCCTTATCAATCAATCAATCAAATCTATTTATAAAGCCCTTTTTACATCAGCAGTTGTCCCAAAGTGCTTTTACAATACACCCAGTCTTAAACCCCAGTGAGCATGCAACAATATTATCTTAAAAGTATTGTGGCGTTCCTGATTCTAAATAGAAACAGTAACCCTGCCCGAAATGTTTACCAGCACCTACATCAGTCCAAGTCCAATAAAGCATGTTCTGGATCAAATCCCTGAGCTCACAAGGTGGGATGAAATATGTTATTCTGTCCTCACAGTGGACAAAGGAATGTCAACATCAATGCCATTCTGAGTCTTACCACACTGCTTGCTCATCCAGCACTTTAAACTGGAATCCCAACACGCATGAAAGAATGCATACTGTGGCTTCCTGGCATGATGAGCTCAGAGGCTTAATTAACCAAAGAGACACAAGGTTGGAAGTGTTTTTATATTTAGTTGTGACTTTTTAAATATGTTAGTTATTTAAACATAGTTAGACCAATGTTTGGAACACATTTATTTAGAACATCATTTTACATAATACCTTTTGTATAAAAGTCAGACAATATCAAATACACAAATAAGTGACAACGGGATTTATTTTATAAAAGTTATATATTGTATAAACATTATGTCCTTTTTAAGGATATAACAAGCTGTTATATTTCTAAAATGTCTAAGTTGTAGTCAAATCCTCCTATATACCATTTCTTCCTTATAACCTTTCTGACTGAGAATCTAGCAACCTGTAAAATTATTAAAAGTTATACAAATTTTACATAATTACGAGTACAAAAGTTGTTTTAGTACTGCTAGAGGACCCATTTACTTTGTCCGAAGGACGTTTGACTGCTAAAGTCACATGTTTGTATGGCAAAAAGACATTTGCTGACAAACCAAACAACAACTGTAATTATTTGTATGAGGAAGAAGAATTCTGATTGTGCAAATATACGGTTGTTTTCAATTAACACTTTTGACAAAAAATAAATATAGTTTAGGGTACTATGTCAAACATTTCATGTTATGAAGAGCAAAGAGAAAATAATATAGACAGTGCCTGAAAACCTTGATGAATTGTCTCAAATTACTGAATCTTGAAAGATTTTCTTCAAATTGTTGAGGTTAGTTGGAAGGGACAATCTTATGTGGCTTAAATGCGCTATTATGATCATTGCGCAGCAGAAAAGAGAATTTCATCCAAAGTTTTTTGCAAACCTACGCATATTCTTCTGAAATATTACCAGTATTTTACTCCATCCATTCCTCCCTTAACTGTAACAAAAAGCATTCCCACAGCATGAAGCTGTGACCTCCACACTGGACTGCACACAGGTGTTAAATATGTATTCTTACACAAATTCTCCAACATAAAACTAATTGTGCCACAAATCATTGATTAGTGTCAGTTTGTTTTAATTATATATCAAACAGAACAAAAATGTCAACAAATTATTCATAATTCCGCAATATGGGAGAATTGTTCAGGGGTTTCAGGAAACCTGCGTGTGGAAAAGATAACAGCAACACTATACAGCCATGCATGTCTTCCTATTGAATGACAGGTGTTGCACACCACAGCGGGAGGAAGTACAGGAAATGTATTAGGTATGTATGGCTGTATGAGCAGTGTAAAGTGTGTATAATGTCAAGGGCATTACGACCAATGCCGTACTTTATGTCTAAGACCTTTGAGACATTCTAGTTCATGCTAACACAGTGGGATCACCTCTGCTCTCATTGGAGAACAACCGCCTGTCGTCTAGCGGTCATTCGCGTAGTGGTTTTCCAAGCACACCAATCCGTCTCTCTCTTCTTCCTGTCCCCGCCCACACCCCCCCACCCCTTCCTGTACCCCACCTATTGCCCCCAAATACACCCACCTATTACACCCGACCTATTGCCCCCAAATACACCCACCTATTACACCCCACCTATTGCCCCATCACAGCTTAACCCGGCCCGGCCAACCCCGCACACTCTTATTCAATTTGTGTCCTTGTCGCGTTTATGTCCCAGGGTAGAAACTCTTGACTCCGGAGAGTGAACTTGAGATGAGATGAGAGAAGGAACAGTGCTGTGGTTAATGGGCCATGACCAGTACACAAACACACGCACACAAACACACGCGCACACACACACACACATATGGGCCTCTGATCCATACACCTGAGTCCTTACTGACAAAACACATCAGTATTCAGCTGGGACACAGAAATGTCAGTAGCCATTCAAGGAGAATGCAGCATTATAACGTGTGTGTGTGTGTACTTGTGCAGGGATTAGTGTACGGAAGATTCGGAAAAGACAGAAATACCTTCTGCAGCAGCTGGGATCCAGAATATTTTGCAGAAATTGATTTCATTTCTCCGCCAAATGCTGAGGCCCATAACTTTACCCTGGAATCCAAGAGAACATTTTCTGTGTTATACATTATATAGTAACTTTACCCTGGAAACCAAGAGAACATTTGTCTTGTTATACATTATATTGTAACTTTACCCGGGAAACCAAGAGAACATTTGTATATTATTATGAATGATGTTGTTATTAACAGACAATAATAATGCACACCACAGATAAATGGGAAAACTTTTAATTTCAAAACACATCTCTTAAACATTACCGCACTGATCCACGATATACAGATCTATACTCATATGGCAGGCCGGCAAATTAACTATAAAAACTATAAAAGAACAGCATTGTTAAATTGCCTATATTTCACTTGTTTATCTGTATGTTAAATTGGTAATTGCTGTGGAGTAATATTTCCCAAAGTAGCAGATTATGAATAGTTGTTTTGTATTTATGTGTTATGTTTGATTGATGTGGATTAAGTGTACACTGTTGTCCTCCAAATATTGCTGTTTTCTAACTTTATTTTTTGTTTCATTATAAACTCATCTGAAATGTTGTCCTCTCAGTGGTCTCTGATGTAATCATGTAAACAAATTAGGATTTTCAAAATATGTATTTAGTTTGAAGTTACTTAAGGTTGATTTGGTCAAAACAGAAATACTAGAGCATGTTCAAATAACTCCATCACTTTCACAACATTTGATCTAGCAATGGATAAAGTTATGAAGTTTGTAATGGCTGTTTAAAAGAAACTAAACCATAAATGTACCGTTTCTGTAGGATACTTTCAGTTTCTGTAGACTACTTTCAAGGATTGTGCATTATACAACTGTAGACTGTGTAGCGTTCCAAACCAAGATATAGCGCTCCGGGTTAACGTGTGACATTTTTTTGTGAATCTAGTACTTCATTTGGTGTGTTACTATGAAATGTGTTTTATTGTGCTAGCAGACGTCTTCAAACCGTGTAGATGTTGGCGTGCCTGAAGAGGAGAAGAGCGGTGTTTTAGGCTGCATTCCAGTATAGCAGACTGATACTCTTAACAACTTCTCCTTGTCAATCGATATTAATAAACTAAAATTACCGTGATAATAGCTTTCAATTATTGTAATAATAATAACATGAAAATACAAAAGTATGCGTCTATTTTCTGTAAAATCTTTATTTTAGACTTATTTGTCTTGATCACAACAAGGCCAACATTATGTTCCAAGTCGAGATTTAAATAGTGTGTATATGACATTGCCATGATTGATTTGTTGAATTTATTTCATTATTTTCTATCTTTGATTTAGAGTCAATTAGAGTCAATTACTATAAGATACCAATGTGTAAAATACCGGTAAAAAAGTGAATACATAGGTTATTAATTATATTACTTTAGGTGGAATTTAGGTTAAATGCTGTTTTTTGCATTTTGTTCATTATTTAATATAACAAGTAGCCAACACCGTTTCCACGTAACCAAATACCGGAACTCGCCCACATGCAAAGGTATGACTACTTAGTAGGCTACGTAAAAATGTTCAGGAAATGAATACGAAACCCTCCACTTACACAGAAAGAGGAATCCCTTGCTGGGACCCCATCACGTCTACCACTGAGGTGCCCACTGTTATCCAGAAAATAAGGCAGCTGGCGTAGCACTCGTGCGAAGAGAGCATCCTCCAATTCCACAGCATCTTCACCAGCCTTTCCGACCACCGGTCCCGGTATAATGGAACGCGCGAGTATCCCTCTATCCAGAAAACGCTCCCCAGCGCGAGAAGAAGCAACTTCAATACCCGCAGCACATATTCTCCCGACGCTTTCCTCGCTCCAGTTCCGCGTCCAAAGGGTCAGTTGTTGACACTCCTGAAGCTACTTGAGAGATGAAAGGAAGCGTTGACCTATGAACATCTGCACGAGCCCTTCGCCACCAGAGAATAGAGTGAGCGATACTGAAATCAAGCCTACATGTCTGATATTATTGCTAGTCCCTTTATCGTCTGGGGCACTATTTACGGTATTCTCGCTATTCTTGATTTGCGTAGTTCAGCCACATGCCTCACATAAAATAATATTTTCTAGGCAACTAGAGTAATGTTTATGGTGTTCGATGCAGAAGCAAGACAATAACGACACTGAGCGGAGAGGACAAATGTGATACATGTGCCTTGCATCTGTGAGCCACCGAAAGAGCGCGAAAATGGAAAACGGTAAAAAGGGAAACTTCACCGTGACAGCCTCTGCACAGGGTCACGGACGCCTGATTGATCTACAGCTTCGCGCCCGAAAGAGAGACTACGGTACTGACACGATTTACGCAGAAATAAACTGATTTATTTAGGTGTCCGCTTTAGGGAGCGGACACCCAGCACTAGAGGCTATTCCTATTCATTGAAAGCATTTTCTTTATACAATTCTCGACATGTGACTGCCTTTGCTGTCTGCTGCGGTGTTTTCCTTTCTTTCTGTGTTTTAGAGACGATGTTGGGTTGCTTGAGGTGTTTTGCATGGTCTGGCCAACCGCACGTTGTCAGTGTAGAGGAAATTGTTGATCTGTGCAATATGCACATAAGACATAACGTCAATATGACTGATTTAGCATTTATTACGCTAATTAAATATCAATATTTAAGACGTTGGTAGACTAGCACTGGCCTAAGCAATAGTCGTACGCTAATATAGTTGTGCCGTCTTATAATTGGTTGTTCCAATGATACATTTCGCATTGTTTGTAATAATGCTCACGTAATGCTAATGTAATACAAATGGTGAGTTAACCTGGCTTTAAGTGTGGTACACAGGGACGTGCACTGGGTCATAGCATAACATAAAACCTTTAAGCGGATATCTTTCCCCGAACAGCCCTTTTAACCTCAACATGGCTAACTGTTAGCCCTTTTGTATTTAGCCATTATTTAGCTTTTATGGAAAACGCCTACAGGCCTTAAGGTCCCGAAATTGTCAATATTAAGCTACATGAAGTTTTAAAAAGGTTTTCTTACTTATAGCCTACTTTATTTTAATTGAAAGGAAAGAGAGGACAAAAAACCTGAAACAAATAAATAGCACCTTAAAAGATAGTCAAGTAGTTTGCATTTTGAAAGACCATGCAAAACAAAATACAGGCACCAGTCTCTGCAAATGGGTCTTTGGAAATGTACAGGTAAATTCCTATACCTATTTATCTTCCCTAATTTCCACTGCATTTCATCGCTGTACTCCTTTATGCGACGTCCGCAGATGTAACATTGTCCAACACTGTTACAAATAATAATACAATTGCAATCAATGATATGACGGACAGTTATGTCATTGGCCACCTATAGTTTCAAACCGACCCCTCTCATTTTTGAAGCCCTCGAGAGGTACTCTTTCTAAACGTGATTAGCGCGAGATAATGATGTCAAGGCGGTGTACGGATTGATGGATCTTTCGCCATGCACGACGCGTTTCTGCGCAAGGCCATTATTAGCTTGGTAATTACGTCGTACATCAAAGGTGCGAGGAGCATCTGCCAGGCTGGAAACGTGCCGATAAGGCGCGCGATGATGGACAATTTCTGCCGCTACAGCACGCGATCAAACCCTCTTCTTTGTATGGGCCCCAACCGCATCTACTGCAAGAAGGGTAACTGATTTTAATTAACTATCGACTCAAAATACTAGCTTACAGACGCATTCCGACTTCGCAACATCTTATCCGAATAGCACTCAAGACAATGGGCCTATTCAACGCGAGGGATTCCATCCCAATATTATATTGACAACATACTGGGTAGGTATAGCCCTTTTAACGCAGACAAGAACAAAGTATTGAATAGTTCTGTTGATTAATCCCCCCCCCCTTTTTTATATTTAAAAACTCAAAGAGTAAGCCTACCGATATATGGACCGATTTGAACAAAAGAATGGTTTTGTTTTTCAAACAAAATAGTTGCACAAGCGCTAATTTTCATACCGATTAATAAGTGATTTCTAACGCTGAAGCGTCAATGCACGCAATGCAACGGTCTCAGTATTTAATTAAAGATACCAAACACCCGCAATCTCTGTCTTGACACACTTAAAGTTAAACCTTTCAAAACCTTATACACCTTATGTACTGCTGGCCTGTTAACGCCTTTGGGTTCTAACTTCAGTCCGGCCACCATTAATTCACCATCTGATCCGTCACAGCATGCCTTTCTCAATCCCTTCAAAAACGTGTCTCAATGCGTAATGGCCACAGTCATACAACCATCCGTATCCAAATGTTGAAGCGTTTTCTAAACTGGTCCTCTACTTCCTAACATGCAATATTTTTGAACGGAGGCCTAAATCATAGTCCACAAACGCAGAGCCTCTATGGTAACATAGCTATGCGGCTCTGAGAACCCCATCCGCGTAAGACGCACAACACAAAAGCGCACCACCTCACATTTCCCAACCAACCCGGCTTCGCGCACATCCTCTATTTGAATGATTTGAGAAGTCGAAAAAAAAATGTCGTTACAGCAGATAGCAATTTAGGCTACTGGTATTTCCGTTTAAAGAAACACCACCATGACCACCATGTTCAATTAATCATCCAAGCAGATCTATATACTACAATTCAGAGTCCCATAAACTTATGCAGTATATAGAATATTAAAATCTACCTTTAACAAGATATCTGCTGGGAATCCTTATGATTAAGGGAGGCATAAGTTGAGATCAAAAGGAGGTTACAGGCTAACGATAGCACCTCAGAGACTGGACAGAACACACTGTCTTTGTGTTTTTAATGGGTAAAGTCATGCCTTACAAAGGGGCAGTTATTCATCTAGGGCCTACTTAACCTAACATCATCTGGATAAGCAAAGCTGGGCCACAACAACCCATAAAAGCTTTAGCAATAAAACACACACAAACTCTGAGGCTGAGGCTTTCAACTTTCTCTGAACCCAGTGTGCATCTGTGTCTGGGTTTGTATGTTCTTCCGTTAGCATTTGATCTGCTAGTGACTATGTTGTGACTGCAGATGAGGCACAATACATGGTAAGATAAACAAACATTTCCCAGAAAACCATATTATACAAGCAAAAAGATTACAATTCCTATCAAATTGACTTTAATAATTCAATAAAGCTGTTCCTTTGCGGGCAGTTGCCAAAGTGAGAAGCCACTTAGTGTGAGAGCCTCTAAAACGAAGAGTGGAATGGGATCATCACCTGAAGCAATACATTTTGGTGAAGTCCGGAACTGTGGGACTTCACATCACAAGTCTTATGGTAGCTAATGTCAGATAGCAATGCCTCTCTCTGCCAGTGCCAGTCTCACCCCTGCCAGTCACCTCGTAGGGTGGCGTGAGTGGCAAGAGTCTTTTTGTATCCCCAATTACTGCTCGTAGCCTCTCACTCCAATGCCTCACCCTGCCCCAGCCCGCCGCTCAAGGGCGAGGCGGCTACATCACTTTGGAGTGAGGTCGTCATGGCGACCTTCACGCTGTGGTGTCCCTCGTGACCAAGCAGCTCAGACGACTTCTGAACTTGGCCCAGGATGACGTGGCTATCGCTGACCCGGGGACACTGGGTTCCTTCTCTCTTGGACACACCGGCCGTGTGATAAATGGATTCTCTGGGTCCTTCTTTGGTGACTGTCTCTAGGATGGACGCTGTGAGTTGGTGACCACATGGAGACTGATGACAGTCGTGACGGATAGGGCCTTTCTGTGAAACTTATGTGCTGTATTGAGAGTAAAGTTAACCTGGGTGTCAGCCTCCTCAGCTTATGTTCTAGCCCTTCTACTGCCAAGAGAGGGACAAAAGCTGGCCAGGAGTGTAACATGATCAATTGTAACCAACTGTTATTTAACACCCTCCATTACTAAATTAAAGCAATTTATCGTATGGATTCTGTAGTGATTATCGTCAATGCAATTATTTATCATAATTTGAGGCAAGGCGATCCTAGAGAATTATATAAACAACATGGTTATCAGAAATGTACCATGTCTCCAATGTGCTGCAGGTATCTCATCGCTATGCACGATAGCTCTAATTGCGGTGGAGAGGATGTTTGTGGTGAGCAAGCCGCTGGGACGAATCTCTTTCCGAAGCAAGCATGCGGCATGGGGCGTGGCCTTTTCATGGGCGTGGACTCTCATCTGGAACACCCTGCCCCTGTTCGGCTGGGTAAGGTACCGGCTGTGACTTCAAGGCAACGATCAGTTCAGCTCGAACATTGCGGAAAGGCATTGAATCGATTTGAGCAGATTTACTATTTCCACATGTAGGAGAGGAATGTTTGTTCAATGTAGCATATGTCACAGCGAACGTTACAGAACGTAGAAAATACATTGAATGCAGCTCAGATGAAACCACCACACGCTGGCTCCTACTCAGGGCCGGCACTAGGCATAAGCAACATAAGGGGCCACTTAGGGCCCCTGTTCGCCAGGGGGCCCCAGACAGCTTGTGAGCCCCGGACGACTAGGGGAGAGGGGGCCCCCAAATCAAATGATGCTTAGAGCCCCAAAATGCTGGGGCCGGCACTGCTCCTACTGATAATTTCTACTGCAAACTTTGACTAAACTTGACCTTATCAACGCATGATTGACAGGTACAAGCTGGAGGGAGTGCGCCCTGGACAGGCACAACCGCGACCCTGTTAAAGTGACCTGTGCTACTTCCTGCTGTGTTTTGCAGTGCCCCTGATGGTGGTGTTTTACTTAACACTGATGTGCACCTTACAACAGGTATGTACACTCAATGTGCAGTTTATACACCTGGCTCTGAAGGTCGGCCCACGTGGGGTAGCATTGTAGCATTTGTCATTACCGTTTAACAGTCCACAGGAGCCATCTAGTGGAGATTTGTGGAAAGGTTATTTCTGCCGATGTTAGCTTGGGGCTAGCTGAAGTTGTCCTCATGTCATTTATACTTTTGTCATCAAAAAGCTGTTTAACTGGCACACAACTTGTGTTTTAACACAAGATTCAGATGTGGAAGGGTGACACAGAAGGTCAGTCAGAGGGTTAAAAATAAATAAAACTGTAAATTATTTCTCTATAAAAAAGCACTGACATTGCAGAATTTCAGTGTAAGTTTATTCAGTAATAATCATTAGAAAATAAAATTTGATTCAAATGAATTCAAGGCCAAAATAAAATGGAAAAATACAAAAAATGTTGATACAAAACCTAAAGGGTCATAATAAAGCATTTGCTACTAAGAGAAATCATGTTTACTGAATAAAAACCTTACAGAGCAAATAACAGGACTTTCAAGTAGAGAACATTAGCATGGGTCTCTCCATATGTTTGTTCATATTTTACATTATATTCTATTTTAATACATCTTTAATAAGAGTAATAGTAGTAATAGTAATCATAATAATATAATATAATTTAAATGAATGAAACATATTTAAATCAATAAGTGTTTCTCTGTGAACTGGCTTGTGTTACCACTGGATTTGTCTTTATTTTTTAACCCGCAAACAGAGGAACAGTGCACCGTAATGATGTTTTCTATTGTCTTTCATATTCTTTCTATCCCAGCATTGTAAAGGTGAGGTGTAAATGACAAATATAGATTTCACTAATACAGACAGTCACAAAAAAGTACAAAATTGTCTCCCCTTAATACACAAAAATGTGTATAGACAAAAGGAGAAACAATAGCACTATACAGTTACTTGTGCAAAGACAAACAGCTATGTGCTAATATTTAAATACCATTGGTATAGAATGAACCAAATCATTTTTTCTTTATTCAGGAATCCCTGACATGAGGTAAAAGTAAGTTGGTTTCATCTTTAGTTTAACACAACTTTGTTTTAAAGTGTTTACAAAATAATGCATATTTTCAGTTTATCAGTAATTGCTACGAATAGTACAATGTGCCAGGAATGCGCATTGGTCCTTTCACAAGAGTTATCAACAAAAAGACCAAAACTAATTTTTTTATACTCACAAATGATTCAAAGAGCCCTTTCAATGTGCACACAAAGTGGAAAACCTAAATGTTCGTGACAGTATTCCTTTCATTGAGTACGCTGTGAACTCATGAACTACGAATCAAACACTTATGAACACCAGATCCCACACGTCTCATCACCTACCCATCATCAGTGCTAATTAAAAAACTCCAGGGCAACCCCAGAAAAAGCTGTGAACTCCGTAGTCCTTTAAAAGAAAAGAAAAATGGCGGTGCATCTGATATCGTCTTGCCTCGATCGCAACACATGTGGAGTTTTCTCGTAAAACAAGCCGTAGTACAAATGCTCCTTCTCACTGGAAGGAGAAGCTCGCTGTGGGCAGGAGACAGGTTGGTTGAAAGGGAGACTGATATGTTTTCCCCAGACGGCGCTGGACCACCATGAGGTATAGTGTATGCAGAGAGAAGACCGAGATGCTGAGAGAGTGAGGGGGTTTGTATTGCTTAGCCTCTCCAGCTAAAACGTGTCCGGCTCGTCGCGACGCAACAGAAGCGGACAACAACCCACCAGGACCAGGACGTTTTCTCACCACGTGAGGACGTCCGTCCCGTGGGCGTCCCTGATGAGCGCGCGCCTCGCCAGTCGGCCATCCGTCTGTCGCGGCTCACTCAGGCTTAGTCAGTCGCAAGCCTCGCTCGCAACGAAAACATCAAGGCCAAGTGATTAGGAAGATTCAGTTGGAAAGGATCAGCGGAGTGAACTTGACCAATTGTCAACAAATCATGTACTCAGGAACAATCCCAATACAAGCACTGAAAACGACAGATTTCTCTTTCATATAGTGTTTGCTTTCAGCAGAAGAAGGCATTTCAGTTCATTGGGACGGATGAGACTAATATGGTTGTAGAACTGCTTTTTAAAATGGATAAATGAAGCAGCATTGTCAGTCCACCATGGATTTCAATTTACGTGTACCTTCCCTGCACAACATATGCAAATACAAATATTTGTAATCTTTATAAAGGATAGCCTCATTGAGCCTTATATAACAATTATGCTCTTTGAGGGGGATTTAACTTTGTACTGTTTTTGTTTGGAGTAACACATACGGTTTTATGCCCATGAAACAAGTAAAAAAAATCTGACACATTTGCATATCTTGTGCAGCCGTTTTGTAACACAAACAAACAAAAACAATAAAAAAGCAGCTTTCACAGACAAGTCAAGGATACATATAAGCAACTACAAAGAAAAGGCAAATTAATGTCAGAATATTGCACCTAATAAAAGAATAACACCACCGACCATCTTTCCTCTGGACATAATGGGGTTCATCAGGGTACATATTGCTGATCTTTTAAAATGGTACATAATTACAAAATATAGAACATCTCTTTACAAAGTTTATCTTTTTGTTTATATAATTACAATTAATTTACAGTATATCCACTATGAAATATTAATTGTCAGGCTATTCTAAAATTAAAAACAACCTGTTTGCTAGTGCATTCATCCAAAATGCTGTAGTAGTCGCCTCAGAAGTGTATATCTCCAGTTGGATGCTTATAAATGTGACTGATATCTTCTGCATACATAAACTGGTGAATCTCTGAGAATCTGTTACTCTGGTCACTGTAACTAATCTACAGCAATCGTTCAATTAATCATGTCAATGACTCTAGGATCAAACGTATTCTCAAACATCTAAGGAAGGTTTGGTAAGGGGGAGATATGACTCTGCTTGCATTGAAAACTTGCATGATATGCCAAAAGTGACTGAGGGAATGACATCTTACATGTGATTGTCATCACCCTTAAAGACCCACCCCTTGGTGGACCTCATGCCTCTGCCAATAGGTCCATCCTCCACTGACACAGCATCCTTGTCTGTGAATGTCACCGACTGCAACCTATGACAATAGGGAGGGCAGGACTAACATGGTTCCCTGGTAACAGGATTGGCCCCTGGCCCTGTGATTGACAGGCGTGATGTGAATTCCCTGGCTGGCAGAGGGCAAGTGAGAGAGTAAGTGGGCGGGATCAGTGTCTCCCTCTCCTCATAGGTGCCTTTCTCTTCCCTGTAAAAGGCACTTCTTTTGGTTGTAAGCCAATAGATGCATTTCTCATTTAGTTTTCCACGGTTGGTACTGTCGTCTACATGAAGAGTAAATACTAGCAGTCTTTTCCTAGTAGTCTATCCTATAAAGTGGTGATGCAGATCATCTCGTCCGCCAGGTCCTCCTCGTACGGCGCTCTGAGCTCCACCTCCGGCTCCTCGTCGCTGTAATTGGCCGTGGTGTCCTGGAGGTCGTAGTCCCGCTCGCTCATGACCGGGTAAACGTTGACCCCGTTCACCACCGGGGCCACGCCCCCGTTCAGCAGGTGGCTCGCAGCGCTCTCCATCTCGTCGATGGTCATCTCGCAGGCGTCCGCTATCTCGTGCTTGGTGGCAGCCACAAACTTCGGATCCTTGGCGTATCTCCCAAGCCCCTCGGATATCAGCACCTGCTCGACCACGGGGGAGAAGGGCTCACGTGTACAATGTCATTTAAATTGATGTCAGGCATGATTTGGATAAGGGCCCCCTGGCTTCCCAAAAGATGCCTAATAATAACTGTGTTATTCTCCTTTCATATGGGGTCTGTAGAGTGTATCGTGGCATATGAAGTATCATCTTTCCTAATAATAACTGTGTTATTCTCCTTTCATATGGGGTCTGTAGAGTGTATCGTGGCATATGAAGTATCATCTTTCCTAATAATAACTGTGTTATTCTCCTTTCATATTGGGTCTGTAGAGTGTATCGTGGCATATGAAGTATCATCTTTCCTCATAATAACTGTGTTATTCTCCTTTCATATGGGGTCTGTAGAGTGTATTGTGGCATATGAAGTATCATCTTCCCAAAAGATGCCTAATAATAACTGTGTTATTCTCCTTTCATATGGGGTCTGTAGAGTGTATCGTGGCATATGAAGTATCATCTTTCCTAATAATAACTGTGTTATTCTCCTTTCATATGGGGTCTGTA
>JACXGK010010130.1:0-12996 GCA_016801125.1 Novumbra hubbsi | reverse complement strand
AGACTGTGCGGGCAATTAGAGCCACAATTTAAGAATAACGTTTCCCAATATTCCAAACGTTTGGGGACATCATCATCTACGGCATATATTATATAAAAAAAAGAAAATCAGAGGAATCTCTGTACACAAGGGACCAGGCTGAAAAAACTATATTGGATGGCCGTGATCCTCGGGCCCTCAGGCGGCACTGCATTAAAAACAGATTCTGTAGTGAAAACCACTGCATGGGCTCAGCAAAACCATTGTGTAAACACTCCACCACGGTGCATTCACAAATGCAAGTCAAAACTCAACCATGCAGAAGAAGAAACCAGATATAAACAAGGTCCAGAACCACCATCGTTTTCCCTGGGTCCCAATTCATTTGAAACCTCAACTTGTTTTGTTAAATGCTGCTGGCATCAATTAATTAGACTAGACTTTTTTTGTCAGTGCAGTATAAAAGCCACGTGTTTCAATGCTCAAACTTCTATGAAGCGATAAAACATTTCGTAAGGGTTCTTTAAAAAAGAAAAAAGTGGTTATATGTTATAGGTCACCCTCGAGGGAAACAATTCAGGTCCTCATCCTTTTGGGAGACAAATGGGTTCCTATTTCATAATCCTCAGCAGTCCACTCACTCCCACAGAGACAGAGTAATACAGGGAAAGAGAGAAAGAAAATCGATTAGTCTGGCAGCAGAGAGTGATGGGCCTCATCCCCTCAGACTCATCACACACCAGACCAGCCGCCCCCAAGTAAGCCTGCATTGTGTACTCCTTGTCTAACGTGGGATTTAATGTTCCACCGCACCACACCTTCTCAAGAAGACACTTGCCTGTGTTCATCTTGAATTGGGTCCAGTCTGCATCGCTGGGAGCAGGTACCAGAACGGCAACAATGTCGGCAGTGGAGCGGCTCTAAAACGGACTCCTGGCCTGAACCATGATCTCGCCTCAGGCCGCGGTGGGAGGACGTCTCGACCACACCCTGGATCTACATAAGAAGGCCATGTACTAAACATGACCACTTCACGGAACGACATGTTAACCTGCACGTTGGCACCTTAAGAAACAAGGTCCATGTACAGTATGTGCTATGTTTTTTTTTTTTAATGATTTATCGGATATTGAGGACAATACCCAGAAATAAAATAGTGAGCGTAAAACACAATTTCGCAGGAAAAACCAACACCGACATTGTGAAAAAAGCATATTGCAAAAGGTTGAAGTTTAAAGATGAATATCCTTTACAACTTTGGATTCAGGGAATCGGTCTGATTAGTTCCCGTTCCACCATGAACGTAGTTTAACACGCCAAAGTTCTTCAAGGGACAAGATTTCCTGACCTTATTTACAACAAAAGGGGGGAAGACTGGGTAATATGCAAATACAAACGGGAACCTTGTACTATTTTCTATTGTGATAAATGATTTGCACAATATTGAACAGAAAATAGTAAAAAGAAAACATAAGTTGAACCTGGGAATTGTTGTTTTTGGGGGGGAAATACATGCATATTTTAAATGTGATGCCAGCATCATGTCTCCAACACAAAACAGAACCTAGTAAGGACCTCCTATGAGCCGTCCCTGAGCCTAGGTTGGTCAGAGAACGGACCGAAATAAGCAAACACATTCAGTGCCTTCAGAAAGTAGAGAAACCTTCCCTTTCTCCATTACTAAGATAAAACGTTCCTCATGGATTAATCAGCAACCAAGTCACTAGTTACTATGATACCAAATCATAGATTCTAGGATACTATAACACAATTACTCACACTGACAGCAACACAGGAAACAGTGAAAACTGGTTTGTGAAAACAAAAGCAATAAGATGAATAGTGGACCAAATCTGCCCCGGGCACAACGTCTAAATCCCTGTAGTACCCCACAACATGTCAACCCTAGCGCGGCATAGATGTGGCACCATGTCTTCTGACAGCGGAGCACCAGCTGTGGGGTTTGCCCTGCCAACTTGCCCTGACTAACAGCCACTTCCTGGTGTCTTTCCTGAACCCGACCATAGTCAGCGGTTTGTTTAGGCAGCATACATCCTCTTTACACCCATGCTTTGCTCCAAAGCATGGTTTCACTCCCACACCCCCGCCAACAACCACCCACTGTATGCCAAACAATCGCCCACCTAATGTATGTCATTCATTATTTGCCGAACAGACAAAAGGAAATCAAAGTACCAGTGTGTTTTAAGGACGGGGCAAACCCAGATGCTTTATACGAACGTGTCCTACTGTTAGATAGAGTTGTGAGGGACTGACGGGACAGGTGGGGGGGAGAGGGGAGAGGGTGTAAATTCAAACCCAAAATCTTAGTGGTATTATGGATGGTAGAGGTAGGAGCCCAGGCCTCTATTGCACCCAGGGCACACACACAAGTACTGACAACCTGTACTTTAGTCAGAACTTTCCTGCAAACATACAGAAAAGCTGAGCAACGGTCTAATATTGACTTCCTGTTACAGTGTTGTCGTTTGAACCAGTCCAGGATGGGCACGCACAGGGCTCGGCTCCAGAGTATTCGGTACATGTTGAGGCTGGGTCGAAAAGCACTTTGTGACAGCTGCTGGTGTAAGAACAGCTTTATAAACACATTTCATATACTATATCAAAAATATCAAATCACTGTCCAATGTTTGTGACATGTACAATTTATACAGACGTTGTGGACTGGAATTCTGAGAGGTGCGTTTAGCACAGTATTCAGGGATATAACCCAGCGATGGTGTGGCTTGTGTTGACTAACATTTGGATTGCCAATAGTACAAATTTTGACATTTGGCATTATTTACTTACCTAGCTGGAAGAATGAGGAACAATGATTGATTAGCATGTGCCTTGTAACTACGTCTCGCCACAAAAAGAAGAGAGATATTAGCTAACGTTCAGTTGCCTGACAAAAGTAATTGACATAGAATGGTTCACCTGATTCAGATTTTAGCCATTTACAGTGATGATAAAGGTTTGGCTATACAAACTTTTTCTACATAAGATAAACAGAAATAACATTTTTGTAACTGAATAAATACTTAAAAGTATATCCATTTGTACAAAGACGCACCAAAAGACCACTTTCTAATGAGTCTACATTCACACGAGAGCATTCTACAACAGTTTGATGTTAACATTGGTTTCACGAGGAACTAGGAAATCTGCCTCTAAACTGCCTGTCCAAACAGCTAACAACCGTAGAGAATTCCCAACAAGGAATGTCAACAAGCTAAGCAAAATTTGCATCATCAGACAAATCAACTGTTGAGCTGTTCGGACCACAAAGAAGTACTGTGAAGCATCTGTTAGATGCAGACAAATAAAAAAGATGCTGGAGGAGTGCTTGTCACCATCTATCAAGCATGGTGGAGGCATGGTGATGGACTGGGGAGTGCTTTTGTGGTGGTAAATGCGATCTTGAAGACGGAAGGCCATCACTGCATTTTGCTACAGCATGCCATACCCTTTGGACGGCGCTACATTGGAGATAATTTCCTCCTACAACAGGACAACCTAAATGTCAGCAAGGCAGTAATTGCTGCAGATTATTTGAACAAACGAAGTTTGAAGGGAACAATTATTATTTCAATGACTACATTTCCTATTAATTTTCCTATGATGCAATTGAAAACCGGGACATTTGACTGAAAATTTTTAACAGTAGTATATATAATTAACGCATGATCAAATTGGGGTGCTCAGCCTAGGAAACACGGTGGCCCCAGCTCTGTGGCTGGCCCGGGGACAATATATTACATATATTATACCAATAGCGTGACTTAAGCCTCAGCACATGGGCCTCTACAGCATGCATTACATATCCTGAGCTAACAGCTGCTAATTCTGCCCGCTGCACCCAACAAACTATGACTGTCATTGCAACAGAGAAATTCATGGGGGCAGGAGAAACAGAGAAAGGGAGTCAGAGAGAGTCAAAGACTCTGAACAGGAAGGGCTACCATTCTGTGGTTGTGGAATGCAGCAATATTAAAATAAATTGAATACAAAAGCTAAATAAAAACAAACACAGGAAACCAGTCTGGGCGCCATAGTGAGTTACGTTCCAAACAAGGGAAAACCTTTAGTGAATGTGAATTTGAAAAGCACTCGTACTACAGATCTGAAAAGAAATATGAGGCCACAGCGGGTTTTTTTTCTTTCCTTTCCAAAAAAGTTGAAATGGAAAATGTTTTGTAAGGAACAGAAAGTTTCAATTCATGAGACCACTGCAAATTGAACGCTTCGGTTCCTCACTTAAGACTTTCCTTGTCACTGTTTTTGGAAAGAACTAAGATGCAGTGGTCTCTTACTTTTTTCCAGTGGTGCAAATCCACTCATTTTTGTAACACTATAAAAATAGTGTGCATTGATAGCCCTTAACATCCAGTGTTCCATTCGGAGACTCATTGACTCAGGCGCTGGTGCCGACTGATTAATATTCCCACCACACATTGTGAAATTCAAGACCAGTCATTACTCTTGGCCAGGCAGTAAAAGGCCTGTTAAGAAAGCCCGCCCCCCAGTGAGAGATAACATGCGGAGGGTCTGGCGAAAGCATATCAATCGATCAATACGTAAAGAGAAACTGAAGATGCTCACAATGTCAGATTGTAAGAGTACAAAGCATCCATTAAACAGAAACGTATAGAGAAATCAAAATAACGCCTTAAAGAAATATAGATATATTAACCTAAATTTCAGGTTTTTCCATAGCCACGGTGTATCAACGCTGTTGTTGCTTGCTCTTTGGAGGTCAGGCTTGGTGTTTTGTAAAATGTACATATTGCAATGGTAATCTTAGTCTCTAGACTTGCAGGGATGTGTGTGGTAAAGAACTGAACTCTAATTAACACAAATTCATGTTCATTTTAGTCAAATAGCAAATCCTAATCTAGTTTTTAAAAGTTGTCCTGTGGCTGGTCTTTCGGGTTTTAGCTACAATATGTCGGCAATGAGCATTTCACAAATTATGCAAAAAATAATTTTCAGGGGGAATAGCCAGTTAGCATAGCCAGTTAACATGAGCCTCCCCATTTGAGCCACAAACACATAAAATAACAAATAGCATCAATTTGGCAAGGGAAAACAAAACAAATATGCACAGAGCATAACTCTCACAGTTCTGTACGGAAAATATGTCGCTGGGATACTACAAAGAGAACATTTGCAACCAGACGAAAGAGCACATTAGCCACTAGAGCAGACGAAGACGCATCTAGTTTCATAACCGTATTTGTAAGAACAGACCATTGGCAATCATTTGCTGTGGCTACTCCAAGCGTCATCATAAGCAATAAATCTACAAATAAATAATATCCCAAATAGGCCAAAATAATACAATCAAAGGTCCAGTTCACACCTACAGGGCTAAATCTCTACTTTTAAGTACATTATAGATCAGATCAAAGATACACATCCTTTGATCCAGCTAACAGTACCGAACAGACAAAAGCTATAGAAAGTCCTAAACCACAAACTCATTATGGATTTTACTAGATGTAAAACAGTTTACACAACGCTCCATTCAGAATCACATATTACCATCAGAATAACCATTGGCTTATCAAGTTGCAGGTTGGAGCATACATATTACAATATATTGAACTAATTCTGTCCTGAGGCAAACAGTCAGTTAACTCTTAATTCAGAGTTATGATAAAACAAAGTTTACCAAGTTTAACCCAAGTTACCTAACCCAATGTTGACCTAAACCTCCCAACCCCAGGGCAGAGATTCATCCAGTTAGCCTTTCACATATTTAGGTTTCATCTCTGTTGGCCTTGAATATCATGGCCACAACCCAGAACATTCTCTAGAGACTGAGGAATTTAGAGAAAGTTTCCCAAATATCCATCAAACCTTAACTTAACATTATACCTTGCTACAACCTCACATTTGATGCTTAGTGAAGGAAAACAAAAGGCAAAATGTTCCTTACTATTTGGACAGTAGCGATTTACAGTGAAGCTAAGGAACCTGGGCCCTCATCTGATGTTTCATCCCTCACTGATTAGACGGATTTAAAATGATGTGCGTCCATGTAACCTAATATGTAGCAGTTACTCCCTTCCATTACCAGGAGAAAAATTTAGAAAACTGTCCATGGGCTGGAGGCTCTATAAATACTGTTAATCTGCTAATCCCACTGCCATTTTATTGATGAATGGTTCTACAGTACAGAATATGCATTATGCCGTCAGAAACATTACACCCAGACAACGCAGTAGAATACAAACATTAATACTTCACTGCTAAAAAAAAGCTACCACTGTAGCATACTATACTGCTGACGTCTGGGTAGAAAAATATCAAAACCAGAATGGGAAGAGATTTTGTCAAAACGCTGGACCCTGCTGTGTCTGTAACAAATCCCATTAAAGCAAAGCCTAATGGTGACATGAAGAGTGATGCAACACACAGAAACACTAAACTGTCTGTTTCCCTCATTCCTAAAGCACTTGTTTGTTCAGCTGAGGGAAGAGATGCTGTTGTGTCGACATTTGAAATTCAGGGCATGCAAATGGAGGGACGAGAGAGAGATCGCAAGGAGTTGGAGTCAGGGAAGATATTCTTTATTAGGCACACCTGCTCGTTAATGGAAACAGTCAAACCGCCAAATATTGTGGCTGCAACTCACAATATATTAAGCAGGCAGACACGGTCTAAATGCTATTAGTTGTTCGACCAAACATAAGAGTTCTGTGAAGATGCCCAATCAAAACGCGTAGTGGTTCCGGCATCTCAGAAACAGCTGACCTCCTTCGATTTTCACACACACACAAGCCTCTTGAGTTTACAGAGAATGGCGTGTGAAATAAAGAACAGCCAGTGGGAGGCAGCCCCGTGGGCAAACTGACAGACAGGACACAAATACTCAAATAAGCATTTCTGTTTTTTACAACTGGGGTGTGTAGAAGGGCACCTCTGAATTGACAATAATTTGCAGGCCAAAAGGGGTCCTACCCAATGCTAAATACGTGTACCTAACAAGGAGGCCGTATATTTGCGTAGGGCAGTGCTTCCCAATACTCGCCAGTTTTGTTTCGGCACTCATACTCGCACACTTGACCAATCGGTAGCATTAGCCTAAGAATGAGTCAGGTGTATATGAGCCAAGAGTAAACCCTGTAAACCCTAGGAACCTGTTTAGACTTTGGAATGCCAGGATCAGCATTGGGAAACACAGGTGAAATGCCCGGATCAGGATTGGGAAAGCCTAGTTTGGCTGGGTCCAAATAGAAGTGATTGTGATGAACAAGGAAGAAGAGCAGCTATTTAGGAGCCAGTGACAGCTTTGATGTGAGAAGACAGCTTTGTTGTGGCCAATACTCTGTTCCTGAGCTAAACCTAGTGTTTGGATCGCCATTTGCTACAAAAACTAAATAATTATTTTAAAATGTGAACTTTTTTATGAGGATGTTTTGTCGATTTTGATTTCACGCAACTATATTATATTGTTCTACTAAAACAGTTTGAAAACACAAAAATGTAATGACTATTAAAATAAATTGTAAAAGACCACTGAACCTTTTTTTTCCCTTTTCAAAAAAGATTTTAAGAAAAGATTTGAGTGGGGAACAGAAGTGGTAAATTTGCAGTGGTCTTTTAAACTGAACATATCGGTTCCTCACTCAAACCTTCCTTCTTAACTTTTTTGGAAAGAAAAAGGTGCAGTGGTCTCCCTTTTTTTTCCAGAGCCGTACGTATACTACTAGTTTGTCAATCAAGTTCTATCGACCGCATTGGTTGGGAGAGAGTAATATGATTTGTCACTCTAACCTGCTTAGTGTTGGACAGTGGGTCTTGAGCAGAATCTATGATGTTAGACATGTCGGTTGCAGTGCATCCATTGCAACATAAACACATACTACACTAAGTCCTTCAAAAAGATAGGACGCAATAGACTAGGCTGGCAAACTTGCATTGTGTGTGGAGACTGCTGCTCTGACCGCTGAACGACGCCGTAGGGTAAAGTGGGGCACAACTTAACATTCTGTTGGGAGAGAAATGTTAGAAATGTTTCACTGCCCTCACTCTAAACTGCTCTCGAGGGTGAAAGGCAGCGTGTTTCAAGACAAAGAGTCCAACACTTCACCCAATTTATGATGTCAGACATGTCTGTTGCAGTTTGTCCATCGCAACATAACCATAAACGATTTTGGCTTACTAAATGTAGCTACAGAAGTCAGTCCGTCAGCGAAATTAGCTCTTCTTGACTGCTTACGCAGTCCTGCAAAAAGTTCTACAAACACAATAAAACAAGAATAATGTCTTTGTTCTTCTGGGTTAAGGGGATTTTTTGTTGGGTTCAGTCCGGTATTTCCACAGCAGATTTCGGCTCTAACTATCCTTTTGAGGCCTGTATCTGAGCAGACATGGTACATTGTCATCCATAAGGATTTAACCATTTAAAAATTATACCCATTTAGGAGATCAACAATAGGTTCAATGGTCAGGTTCATAACTTGGTTGCTCTTTGTATGCAATGATTGCCAGGAAGTCTTTGACCCATAGACATTACCCGACTATGCATAGATTTCCTGGTGACACTACTTTTTTTTTTTACCACAGACTTGTCTTCTGCACTTGAAACGGCCAGCTCTTTAGGATTCAGTTCACTGACTTGGCCAGTAAAGAACATTCCATTAGTGGAGCCTCAAAAACTCGGTGATATCAATGACATTGTGATGTGGTCCATGTCCTGTTGAAGCTGCACCCAATCATTTTAGACACAGAGTTGTATTTGACCAGATTTCGGTGAGCAGTTACATCATTAATGAAGACAAATAATAAGTTTGAACTATAGCCATACATGCCAAAAACATAACACCCCCAACCATATAAAGAAGATGAGTTGGTATGCATCTCAATACCTTTTTGCACAACTTTGCATATACTTTAACCATATATAATCATGTGAAACAATTGACACCCCATGAAATATTTTTTAAGAAATATGGACATATGAATATTCGATCTTCTTTCAAACAGTAACAATAGATACAGGTGATGTAATTGAACAGAAATCTGTGCAATTTTAACCATGATATAATTGATTTAACAAAAGATTTACAAAGATGCCATTTCCTACAGAGGACCAAGTTAGGACACCCTATGCCCTAATAGCTGGCATTGCCCCCTTATCCTGAAATAACCTCAAAAAGACGTTTCCTATTACTGTCTAGTCTTTGACATCAACAGGGAGAAACATTTTCCCACTCCTCCGTGCAAAATTGTTTCAGCTGTGTGATGTTTTAGGGGTTCCTTGCATGCACAGCTTGTTTCCAATCACCCCACCGATCTGGGCTTTGACTTGGCCATTCCAGAACTCTCCATTCCTCAGCCATTCCACCAACCAGAAAATAATTTACCAGAGGAGAACAGCTAAGACAACTGCTAAGTTCAGCCCAAGAGCAGACTGCAATATGCTTAAAAAAAAGTCTCCAAACATCCTAAAATGTAATCTCGAGACCTACAGGTTGCTCCTGCCAAAGTTGATATCAAAAAACATGCATCAACCTTAAGAAAGAGACTGCACATTTTTTATTTGCATTGGAGGTGTTTAAGTAGGAAACCTTTGTAGTGAAAAAAAAAAAATCAATGGCAAAATTTGCCTGAGTTTTGGGCAATGCAATGTTCTACCTAGACTTCAAAATTGTGGTTTCAAAAACAAATCTGCTGATGGCTGCAGAAGAGTGTGCCACATTGACAGTTGAAACATGCAATACGTTTAGTGCTGGAAACATTTTCTGGAAGTAAGCTTTTGCCAAAACGTTTTAGTAAGTACTAACACTGGTGTGCCAATAACTGTGTCCATTACATTTCTCATTATTTTCTAAATTCAACAAAATATTATTGGTTCTACAATATTGAAATTCCAAAAGCAAAGTGTGGCCTGTCACAAATTACCCGACCTTTCAGTGGAAAGTATGCATAGGATCAAACTTCAAATTCACCTATTCTTAGTAGAAATTGGGGAATATTTATGTGCAAGTATGCAAAAATGTATTTGCTCAGAAAAAGCTTTGTGTTGTGAAGAATGGTTAGTAGAAAAGATACACGGCAGATATATTCACAAGTTCACAGCCCAAAACAAAAAACATTAAAAAAAACTGCGACAAGCTCGAGGAAGGGTATATATCTCTTCAAATGTTACAGTCTCATTGTTAAAAAAAAAAGGGTTTCGCCGTTTGATGATGTCAATGCAAAGAGATTTGAATGTATAGTGTTTTCTAGAAAACAGAAATGTGACTACAATAGTATCTTAGTATTGATACTGTACCACACAATTAACTTAGATTTACTACAGTACAGGAGGGTGGTCCAGTATTAATGAGATATTGCCAATGAGTGGGATCATTAAAAACAGACTAGCATCGAGGTTGATGTGTTCCCCTTGACAACGAGACTCAAAAACTAGGTGAAACGCTGGCTAATGGTTGCAAATGAGACCTCCCAGAACCTTATTTGTTTAGCCTTGACTAAACAAATGAGACAAAGTGAACACACAACAGCATAAGCCTTAGCCTACGGGTGAACATATTTCATTGTGTGGCAAGGCACTATCAAAGCCCTTTTTTTTTCAAACTGCGAACGTCTGTGTTCTTGTCATGTGGCAGAGCAACAACACCTTGTGGTCTTCCCCTTTTTCAGTCCACACCGTTTACTCAAAACCTCACACGGCGGCTTCTCTGGTGAGATACACTGACAACTACTAAAATTAGACGTCATAAGTCAGTGGCATTTAGCCGAGGCCTAGTGTTTAATCTGACCATTTTCAGAGCAGTGCGGTTGTCATTAGGAACACTAGGTTTAATGATGGACTGATCAGTAGGCACTAATCACAGTTATCCTGAACCCCCTCCTGATTGTTGGCTTGTTGGTATGTCTATCAACCAGTCAAAGCAAATATCAACCTACTGTATCACTTACAAATCACAATGTCATATCCCAGACTTCTGGCTTCCCTCCTATGCTCAATTGCACCTCAGAAGGACCACAAAAGTTCAGGGCTAATAAAGCTGCATTATTATTGTTCAGAAGCAGAACAGAAAACCTACCTTGCATGGCATCAACATCCTAATGATATCAAGATACCATCTGTGGATGCAACCACAATCACTTGTGATTACACACAACACATCTCTGTATGTCTGTGTCCTTCAGTCAGGGAAATATTCATTTGTCATGCAGTTTATAGTCCAAAACGTATCAGGTGGCTGCAGCATATCCATGTGTACTTATGCTTGAACGAAGGTAGGGACTATGTTGTCATTACCACATATTAGCTTTTTAAACATCTTGAATTCAGGACATGTTGTCAGGCAAGTGGTTAGGTCAAACAGATGTAACACCCAGAAACAGTATTCAAATTTGTTATAGCATAGGTTTTAGTCCTATTTTAATGAACTAAATAATTTACCCCCGTTTACCCCTGTGTGACTTATCAACTTTGTTGTTTGTAGGGGCCATTTAAAACCATCAGTTTTTGACATGCAAAATCAACATTGTTGACGTTGTGGTATGGGCTAGCCGAGGCCTTCATAGACCTAACTAATCAATAAAGGGGAACTAGCTACGACAATGTAGCCACGTCAAAACAAAAGGTATGATTAGCTTTTATATGATTCAGAGATTGTCTTCACATTCGACTGTTTTCATATGGCAAATGCAGACCGTGTCATGTAAAATATATGCATTTAGCCGTTTCTAGTCATAAAAACGTTTCAACACTGTATGAGTTACCGTAAGGTCCATAAACGTAATAAAACAGCTGGACTCTCACTGAAATTTCACTACGGAAACAACTGACGAGTAGGACTTGTGAATGACAATTTAAAATGCCCAATGGGTTCCACGGATAACATCATAAACATTCCAAGACACGCCGTGACAGCCAATTGACTGAACGGAGGTGGATTCCATTCAGCACTCAGGTTAGATAGCATTAACAGAGGCCCTATCCCCGGGGTTGCAAAATATTATTTCCCTAAATGTAGCAGCGGGAATGGGATAACAGTTCGTGTAGAGCCAGATGTTTTCATTTCACCAGCAAGTTCCCGCAAAAAATCGTGTTAAAGCGAAATATGGAACATTTGTCAATGTCCGGTTGTCACAACTTGCGGGACTGGAAGGGAATTTGAGCTAAACGATTTAGCTTAGCTATTAAACCGGCTAAGGAATACAAACAAAAGCATAACCTACCCAGAAAGTCTCTACGAAGAAGGGCGTTATCATCTTGATTTCTTCCTCTCTCTCTGCAAGTCTAAATTGTAATTTAATTTAAATTCACGCAATCGCTCCACCGTCCTCCCCCCGTTTCTGTTGTGTCTGCTTTTCTCTCCCTTTTCCTCCTCTCCTCTTTCTTCTCCCTCCCCACCTCAGACTCCACCTCCTTCAGATTGAATGCGGTTGCCTTTCGCTTTCTGCTTCCAAAATTCAGATGTAGAAACAACGCCACAAGTGGTGGAAACAACAAAATGTTTGTTTTGTATTGGTTCTAAGCTTGTTCGAGAATTCTTTAAGGCATTTAAATCACTGTGATCCGGTTATCCGTAAGATATGTCCAACCTTTAATGTAGGCCAAGTTTGTGCAGTCTCGTTCTGGCAGTGGACTTACGCACTTTAACATTATTTGTGGTAAGCGAGGTTTGCAGATCTGTGGATGTTACCCAGGGGTTGTGTAAGACATGTATGTATATCTTACGGTCAGCTTCATTTGGTGGGACGACCTGTCATGTTTAGATTGCCAGTGGTTTCGAAATTGGTAGATTATATTTTAGACATTGGAATTATGTATTTTGAATTGCTTTGAAATGCCTTTGTGACTTGTCCCAAACGTATGGGCGTCAGATATCTTTTTTCTGAGGGCTTCGGACAGGTATTTTCATCATGGCATGATGTGTTTCATCAAGACCAAATCAGACCAGCGTTTCTAGTTTTTATGGACCTCTAAAGTTAATATGGTTTTGGTGAACTTGATTCAATATTACTTAAGCATAATGTAATTGC
>JACXGK010010129.1:0-11148 GCA_016801125.1 Novumbra hubbsi | reverse complement strand
GGAGAGTGAGGAAAGGAGAGTGAGGAGGAGGAGAGTGAGGAAAGGAGAGTGGGAGGAGGAGAGTGAAGAAAGGAGAATGGGAGGAGGAGAGTGAAAAAAGGAGAGTGAGGAATGAGAGTGGGAAGAGATTGAGGACAGGAAAGTTGAATAGAAGAGTGAGGAGAGTAGAGTGGAGGAGGTGAATAAGGAAAGGAGAGTAGGAGGAAAGTGAGGAAAGTAGAGAGGAGGAGTAGAGTGCTGGGTTTTAAATGCAGCATGGTGTTTAACTCCTCTATGGGATGGATTACATGCGGCATGTGGTTTAACTCCCCTACGGCATGGGGTTTAACTCCCCTACGGCATGGGGTTTAACTCCCGTACGGCATGGGGTTTAACTCCCCTACGGCATGGGGTTTAACTCCCCTACGGCAAAGGGTTTAACTCCCCTACGGCATGGGGTTTAACTCCCCTACGGCATGGGGTTTAACTCCCCTACGGCATGGGGTTTAACTCCCCTACCGCATGGGGTTTAACTCCCCTACCGCATGGGGTTTAACTCCCCTACCGCATGGGGTTTAACTCCCCTACGGCATCGGGCGCCAGGTGCTGTCAGTCTCCCCTCGGCTGCAGCATCAACTCTCTCATATAATTTTTACTTCACAAGAACAACCGTCTCAAATGGTCCAACACTCTGAGGCCTCAAGGGTGGACTTTGTGTTTTTATCTTCAAGAGGGACGTCTATCTTGATTTTCCTGCTTTCAACGAAAGAATAGGTCACCTTTGAAAGTTATTGAAATATCTTTAATGACTCAGATAGAAATCTTCCGGATGAAAAGCGACAGATTTCTCTGTTCACCCTGTGTGGTTAACCCTTACCCATCTGGCAGTCGATTGGGACTGGTGCACATCCTTTGGCAGCAGCAACACACATTTGTTGGTGGCTCTGGGCTCGTGCAAGCCCCTGACAACGCTCGGGAGGGTTCTTATGTTTCTCTGACAGCGTCTGTCAATCAGCTTCCAACAGAACAGCCATTATCCAATCAGCCACATTACCGTTTTGTTCCTCTCGCCCCCCCACCGGCTCTGCTCTTTAGCGCAAGAAGGGGGTACAAGTGGTCCAAGAGATTGTAGTCTGTGAAACAACGCTAGCTGTATTAAGCCTGCTCTGTGGGCTCCCCTTTCACTGATGCAATTGTAAAACATCCCAACTTTCTATGAAACCATTGAGTTTTCCCCAGCTTTGTGGAAAAGGGTGGTTTGTTGGAAGAATTATTTAAGCAGTAGTTGTTTACATGGTGTGCTCCTTGGAGACTAGATTCTTAAGTGCAATAGCATTCTGTCAGGGCACACGAGATATTACGGCATACAGATTATATTACTATTGAAAAGATGTAGGCTATTAACTAAAGATGTAGGCTATTTTAAAATAGGATATTTTTTAAGATATAGGCTGTGATAAAAAACAGTTTTGCCTATACGTTTTTAGAACTTCTGCTTGTCATCAGGGATGGATTCGGTAATCCCTATCAATAAATCAAAACATTGTATCCAGCCCGAAGTTGCTGTCGCACGGCTGTGTTAGAGAGCAGTACAGTCAGGAGGTTTCTGGACCTCCTTGGATTGCCGAGGGACTGGGTCTCTCCTTGGAGGTGGCTCCCACGCTGTCAGAGAAGTCTTTGGTTAATTCTGTGGTGTCCCCTCCACTGGGGAACAGAGCTGGCAGAACTCAGAGAACACTGCACAGAGCAGAACTTCACCACTCACTGTCTGCTCACTGCAGCCCGGTCAGCACTGCACAGAGCAGAACTTCACCACTCACTGTCTGCTCCCTGCAGCCCAGTCAGCACTGCACAGACCAGATTTTATATCACAACTCACAGCAGCTAATCGGCTACCGAGATTCTCTAAAGAACGATTGAGCTAAAATTATCTTTCTCTCTCTGTTTCTTAGGCGTTATTTTAGGGGTTGATTGGTCAAATTAACAATGAGCCAAAGTATCTACTGGCTTTAGCCCAGAATTATACACTAGGCTTTTAAGTTGATTCATTTGGGTTTATCCTCCAAGCGTGTTGTTAGCGGTGTGCTGTCAGTTTTACAGTTTCCACAGTTTACACTGCAGTCACGTAAAGTTAAATCTTTTAAGCATCCTTCTCATTGCGTTCCTCCTCTGTCTGTGCTTGCTGCTCGTGGCTGACAGGGGGATTTATTGATCCCAGAGCCTCGGGCTCAGGGCCAGTGTTGGCTCATACAGCCAGAGACGTGTGAAGGTTATGTTGTTTAACTGGAGGAGGCAGGTATGCTAAACAACCTGAGAGGGCAAGACAGACATCTGCTCTCTTACTCACCGGAGTAACTGACTGCATAGTCCCTTCTCCCCCCAAGTCCCCGGCCCCCAGCCTCCGCCCCCCAGCTCCCAACCCCCGGCCCCTGGGTTGGCCCTGCCTTCTTCAGTGATGGTCCCTGGTACTATACAAGAGGATTTCACAAAAACAAACCAAATAGCAACTGAGGACCTGGCAACAGGAGGGACCCAGCTGTGGCCTGGGCTGGAGGTCCTGTGTGACTATTCTCTAATCCTGACACCTGCAAGCCATTTCATTCTGATTTATAGTGGGGGGGCTCCGGCTGGGGAAGGGACCGACACCGGGAGGGGTTTCCTAACCAATGACTGGGAAAGCACTGGTGCCGCTTGAAGTTTGTTCCCTTCTAACCTACAGGGAACGTCTTTCTGCCATTTTGAAACATATGAGCAGAAATCAGCAAGTCTCTTATTATCTTTATTAGACTGTGCATGTTTGTGTGTATATATATGTATGTGTGTGAGTCAGTGTGAATAGGCAGGCAGCCTGGGGACAGGAAATGGAGTCCACACGGATGGTCATTAGCAGAATCCTAGCAGACCAGAGCAGAACCGCTTTGCTGCTGAAACCCACCCAGCTGCTAGCCCAGAACGCCTTCATACGTGGGCCTGGTTCACAATTAGAGGCATTCTTATATAATCACTGGTTGATGGATTTCATTTATAGTTGTGTTTTCTGGTGTGCTGTGCGATGTAAATAAGTGAATTGGGTTTGTTGGCCAGTGTAGCTGATATTAGTGTGGCATTAGCAGGAAAGCGCAAATCTGGTACGAATTTGCAAAAAGATATGCATCAAACCTAATGATGCGTTTTTTTATGTGTTGCCTTCAATGGAGTGGACATGTGGACAATGGGGTAAACATGTTGATGCCTGAAGAAAAGCACAAAAGACATGAAGCTAAAATATGTGACCTTCAGTGGACGGGACATTAGCCTCACCCTGTTGATGCTTAGAAATGGGTATGAGGGAAGTTAGTTGAATTTAATTTATTTAGGGAGTGAAGATTAGTCCCATACTACTGACCAAACCTTTCTCCCACCATCTATCCTTCCTGTCTCTCATCTCCACCTCTCAATCCTGTCTCTCATCTCCACCTCTCAATCCTGTCTCTCATCTCCACCTCTCAATCCTGTCTCTCATCTCCACCTCTCAATCCTGTCTCTCATCTCCACCTCTCAATCCTGTCTCTCATCTCCACCTCTCAATCCTGTCTCTCATCTCCACCTCACAATCCTGTCTCTCATCTCCACCTCTCAATCCTGTCTCTCATCTCCACCTCTCAATATTGTCTCTCATCTCCACCTCTCTCTCCAACCACCTGTTCTTGATATTATTTATCCACTGTTATGATTAGAGTTCTACTGATCACTGAGATGTTTGAGTAACCATTACTTGCCCTCTCCCAGCTCAACCCTACACGTCTGTGTTTGTCTGCTGGTTTGTCTGAACCTAAGAAATGTTCTTGAATGCAATGATTTGGGTGCAATGATGTATGCATCAACAACCTTGTTGCATGTCTTTGTATAAAGGAGGGGGAGAAGGGGGATAGGAGGGGAGGCAAAGGAGAGCAACAAGGAAAGGGTACAGGAGGGAGGGAGAGACAAAATTGCTAGAGGAGGGAGAACAGAGGAGGAAGCTAGAAGGGAGGCAAGTAACCTTTTATGGGTCAGTATCTAGTGTGTAGAAGCAAGAGAGGAGGTAAATTAAAAAATAGAGAAGAGAAGTGAGAAGAGAGATGGAGAGAAGGGGAGCCTGAAGAAGGTAGCGAGAAAGTGGGAGAAAAAGAGAGAATAATAAGTGAGAGTTTTTTTTCAGTTTTAATTTTACTATTGTTTTACCTGAAGTAAATTACTGTTTGTTTATCCACTTGCTTTGTCATCAAATGCTTCCCATGCTAATAAAGCGGATCAATGGCATTGAGGAAGGGAGAGGGTGGGACTTTTCCATGGACTGAGAGATACTGTGTGACCAATAGTTTCAGTTATCTCTCCTGAATTTCAAAGTATTGAAATGTCATGTGATGCATTTGTTTTGGCATCAATATGTAAAGTCTAATCAAAATGTAATATTTTTATTATGAATTTTAAAGCATATCTATTTACACATTTATGCCAGATGGATACTTTTAATTATATTATGTTAGATATATATTGACTACATAAAAATGTTCCTCATTCAGTTTAAATGTCTTTGCATTTCCTTTTCCCTTAATTTAATACTTGTATTTGGATATGCATCAACATAAGGAATTGGTTCAAGATGGCCATACCATGGATCTTTTAACTATTAAATATCAAGTTTTAGAATGAATGTGGAGTATGAAAAGTGACTTTTCAAAGCTTTTACTTTACTGCTGTTGTACATTAAAGACATGATAAAAAAACGTAACTTGCTAAACTCCTACAAAACAATAAAATTGAAATGTGTTTTTACAATGTTTATCTTTTATCATTACATTTTTTTATAGTGTTTCAAAGACATCCTATGCAAGGCAGTACATTATTGCCTTATATATTGTATTTACAAGTGAGACATCCGCAGTAAAAACAAAGTTTCAACCTCAGGCACACTAGGTGGATGGAGGGATTGGCAAGTAAAAGTGCAAATACACTTTCCCCATCTTTACCTTACTTCTTTCCTTTCACTTTTAGGCAGCAGGACGCTTCAGTTCTCACACGCAGCACATGCCATTCAGTTGGCATTATGCCATGTTCTACCGTGTTAATGACAATGTCGTTGTTCAACACAATCTCACTCTTTATTTCTCCTCAGACAGGGGTGTAGGATGAATTCACTCCTTCTGAAGGGGATGCTGAGTGTCGCTGTCGTCCATTGAAGCTAAGAAGCATGTCAGCGATGGGGGCAAGCATAAAACAAATGCACGCATTCCTCCCCCCAGAGTGGGGATGCAGAGCTCCGCGTGCACTCAAATAATGAATCCCAGCTGTTAGACGGACTCCTAGTCTGCACGGAGCAACGCGTCCCTCAGAGGGGAGCCCATGCACCCCTCCTGCCGCTGTGGACTGCTGGGGGCCCGTCTGGAGGTCACATACTGGAGGGCCTGAAGTGCTGGCCACAGCCTGGGTCCGTACAGTGACAAAATGTACAACACAGAGTCCAGGCCGGCCCATTGTTGGCTGGGATTAGTGCAGGTGGCTTCTCTGGCTCTGACTCTGTATGACATCACCCCTAAAGCATTGTGATTATTGTGATTAAGTGTATCTTCTTTTCATTATCACCATGTCACTGTCATAGCTCAATTATTCATCTCGTTCACTTCCCAAGAGGTCTCAGATTCACTGGGCCGAGCCAAGCAGCTTGTGTCTCTCAGATGTGTTTGGGTGGATTGGTTTCGGATCCCAGACCATCCGTCTGTTAATACCGCAGACAGCTTGAGTTTAACAACACCTTATCCCTCTTGGCTTCCCTGCAGCAGCTATATTTAGTGCTCTCATCCTTCGTGCAATTCCATCTTTTCATTGTTTACCCCACACCCGCACATTTTGCCACAATTATCTGATAACGTTCAGAAAATATGAGTCATTAATCATTCCCCTTGGCTGCTCCTCAGCAAACTGTACGACATTCAAGAGAACACATGGCTGGGGTATGGTCATACCTTCATAGTTTGGTTTACTGTACTTTGTGATGATTGTTTTAAGTATCTCCGATTTAACTTGGTCTGACTGTTAATTGGCTACATGTTCCTGAAGAGGAGAGATGAATAGCATTGGCAGTGGAGTGTGTTGCAAGTAAGGCCAGTTGGCAGTGAATGTGCTCAGATCAGAAAGGATACGGTGCCTACATCCAGAAAAGTGCACAAAACCATGTATAAAAGCCTGCTTGATGCTGAGGGAGACCAATGCTTTACCCGTGTAAGTTATGACAACAACTAATAAGCCATAAGCATTTGGTTTTTGGAATTAGATTTTAAGTGGATCTGCACTGCACTGTGTTCCCCGCTGAACTGACTACACAATCATACCTTTTAAGGCCAATGACTTAAGCCTGTTGACATGCCGCTGCCATTGACGGGCCTCACAAAGTTGTGCCGGTGCAACACCAATGAAAGCGTTGTAATGACACCGCTGGGAGTTATGGGAATATGTGGTGGTGAGCTCTTAGCGACACCAACCAGAATCCCCAGACCAGCCACAGATCTCCAAACCTCGGGGACGCTGATGTAATCACGTTAGACATGAAACGGCCCAGAACAGACCCCTGAGACATGGACCCCAATGAAAGTGAAGAGAATGTAAGTGTTTGTTCAGGCTCAGACTGCTGTTAGCCTGCAAGATAGCAATAATGAAATATTAACACAAAATAAGAGGATATTTACAAAACATAAATACTAGGAGTGAGCATAGGAAAATAGGAGTGATTACCAGAAAGCAGTGATGCAGGCTGCATTTCAGGAGACAAACGAGCCACACAGAGAGGAATAAAGCAGACAAGAGATGTGGAGTGTGGGGTTCCCTGCCATGTTAATTGTCGTAAACTGGCATGTTACCTATCCTAATCTGCCATGTTACATATCATAATCTGCCATGTTACCTATCCTAATCTGCCATGTTACCTATCCTAATCTGCCATGTTACATACCATAATCTGCCATGTTACCTATCCTAATCTGCCATGTTACATACCATAATCTGCCATGTTACCTATCCTAATCTGCCATGTTACATATCATAATCTGCCATGTTACCTATCATAATATGCCATGTTACCTATCTTAATCTGCTGTGACCAATTATTTTAACCTGCTGTGTTTATTATCCTGCCCTGCCAGGCTAACAAAATACACCTTAAATATATTGCAGAATGATAAATTGTGGTTGGAATGTAGAGTTTAAGCATTGGTGGGACGCTCCCCTTGCTGCTCGGAAGGCCTGCACCAACCATGGTCTGTGCTGGATATAAGCTTCTACTGGAAGCCAATGGAGTGTGTGGAGGAGCAGGGAGATGTGAACACTGGGGACAGTTAAACGCCCGGTGAGCTGTGGCCTTCTGAATAAGTGTCAGGGTTTCAACCTTGTTAATTTATTTTAATGCCCATCTCTTTTCTATGACTTCAGGAACCTCATCTAGCCTCTTCAGCCTCAGAGACCTTTGGCACAGCCCAGAAGCTTGCATCAAACAGTGGGTGGGGAGAGCTATGTGTCCCCCTCCCCCAACACAGGAACAGAATGTTTGTCTCCTCTGGTCTTATCTCCATATCCCTCTCCAATGTCTGGTGAGGCAGAAATCACAGGAAAACAGCAGTATTTACGATGCCCAGCCATTTATTAATATGTCCCAGCTGGCCGTGTTTCCCTGACTCAAAACCCCTTTAGGGAATTTGATTTACACAGTGTGCTTTTTTTATAGTATTTATAGTCTACCTTTATTATATTTCATAGTCAAACATGATCTCCCATATCCTGTATGTAATGTTAAAATACATCACCTGTGTTTATTCCTAGGAAACAAGAGTTTACCCTAATTAATACATAATATAGTCCAAAATACTATAATTTGAGTTCCTTGTTTTCAGTGGCTCTCTTACTACCAACTCTAGTAGAGAAATATCAGTTAATATAAAGTATATGACTCTCACATACACATCCAGTGTTTAGGGTTAGCACAGAGTTTAATGTGCATCCAGGGATTAGGGTTAATATAGAGTTTCACATACATCCAGGGATTAGGGTTAGCACAGAGTTTCACATACATCCAGGGATTAGGGTTAATATAGAGTTTCACATACATCCAGGGATTAGGGTTAATATAGAGTTTCACATGCATTCAGGGATTAGGGTTAGTATAGAGTTTCACATGCACCCAGGGATTAGGGTTTGAATAGAGTTTCACATGCATCCAGGGATTAGGGTTAGTATAGAGTTTCACATGCACCCAGGGATTAGGGTTAGTATAGAGTTTCACATGCATCCAGGGATTAGGGTTACTATAGAGTTTCACATACATCCAGGGATTAGGGTTAAAATAGAGTTTCACATGCATCCAGGGATTTGTGGTAGTGCAGCCAATTGCTTAAAGTTAGGATGTTTTTATTCAATGCTTCTTACACCTCTCTTACTGCTGTCCAACACTGCGTCTTCCCAGGGCTGAACAACATTCTGTCTCTCTGTTATTGCTTTTTCTTCCCTTTCTTTCCCCTCCCCTTTCTGCCCAGAAATGACAGTGTCAGATTTTGAAACATCTCTCTCTTCATTGGCACTTCCTTGCGTTTCCCTCAGTCTATCTGTTTCTCTTCTGTGAAGACCACACAGAGGGATGACATGCTAGAGGCACGTCCAGGCTGGGTGGCCCGGCTGGGTGACAGGATCTGGGTGACAGGATCAGCCCTCAACTGGCTGTGGGAGTAATGCGTGTAGACAGTGTAAAACCAGTCCCTAAGAGACCTAAAGAGGGGGGAAACACTGGCAAATCTGAATAAATAGACTTGGAAAAAAACTTTAGTATTTTGGGACTCTTTTCATCCGAAGCCATATGTGCCAAGCTCCCATGGACTGGACTCACTGATGTTTTCACACATTAGGTAAGAGGGAATAATATAAATAATCAGGCTTCCTTATTCTCCCCAGAATGCTATACAGGGTTATAACCCAATAATGAAAAGGAATGTACCATTGAAAACAGGATCTGAAAGGTATCCTGAAAGGTATTCATGCATGTTAGCAGGTATGACAGAGCCAAAACAGTTGCATGTTGGAAACATGTAAAAAACAAAGATAGTAAAGTTTAAATTGAACCTAAATTGAACAACTTATTTTTAACTTTACCCATGAACTTAATCCTAATCTTAACTTTACGCCTAACCTTTCCCCTAATCCTAACCCTACCACTAACCTTACCCCTTACCTTAATCCGAACCCTACCCCTAACCTTACCCATGACCTTGATCCTACCCTTGATGCTAACCTCAACCACACTAGAAGTGTTATGTAACCTTAAATGTTTTGGTTGTCTAACATTAAGACTAATCTAAAAACCTTGACCATTGTGGAGGAGTTATGTAATATTGAATGTTTGGTTGTTTAACATTAACCCTAATATTAACCTTAACCACACTTGAATTGTCATGTAACATTAAATGTTTTGGTTGTTTAACATTAACCCTATTCTTTACCTTAACCCGACTGCAATATTAGTCGCACTTCCTTCACATTTGGGATTTGAAATCACAAAAAACAGGACTCTCGCTTTTTAAGATGCACGTTCATGTTTAGGAGACTGCGTTGCCAAAACACACTATCTGTGTTATTATCATAAAGCAATTGCCAAGATCTTTCAGATCTTAATTAATTTCTTTCAGATCTTAATTAATTTCTTTCAGATCTAAGGTTAACTTGATCTGTGATTAAAATGCTTATGATGTTTCATTACATTAGAGATAAGAAGTAGACCGTAATGGGAAAATCCTCTTGCTTCTTTATGATTAGGATATATTCATTTGATTAGCCATATTCTCCATCAGATGTTCACAACACCCCTAAATCAAGCAATGATTTCAGAGCAGTACAAATATCTCATGAATTGTGTCAAGGAGAAGTTGTGAAACCAATCCCAAATAAACAGTGTAGCTGTTTACATTGACGCTAATAATGTTAAACTAATCATGGCACTAGGCCAATTAAACGTACCTTACTCGTATGGTCAAATTCAAAGTAAGGTTATACTGATTAAACAGATTTTGTGAGCAATCTTTCATATCGTTAGAACCTGTAATTATCCTAATAGCTTTGTCTCAGGTCAGGTATTGTGAAAATATCCTTTCCACTAATGATGATGGTTTTCTAGGAGTTACAATGTTATGCAAGACAATGCATCTGAATGCATCTAGCAGTATACATGTTTATTAGCAGAGAATATCTAACGTTAGCGCAACATAAGTCAATTTGAAACAACTGAGCATATGCCATACAAATGGCATGTCCAAACTCATGAAGAGATCCCAAAATAACACAGTCAGAGTCCCTGAAAGATGTATTCATGTAAACATGAATGTAGGGAATGGATCTACCAGTGTGAGTAGCCATACTTAGTGAGAGGGCTTGGGAACTCTCTGCTCAGTGAGACCTCGCCACAGAAGTTCAAGGAGGACCAGGAGAGCAGCAGCAGCCAAAGTGCTTCTACGGGACGAAGGCCAATTAGCTTCCCACCCCAAGCCCCCGATAATCACCTTGTAGCATTTAGCACACACTTAACAAAACAAATGGTCCACAGTGTAGGTGTGCGTGTCTGTGCGTCTGCGTGCGTGTGTGAGATAAGAGAAGGTTGATTGCTTTGTCTACTGGTTGAGATACGCTGGGCTTTGTCAAAGCAAAGAGCCATGCAGAGGGAAGAAATCAAAGGTGTCATCACTAACCGGTTGGAGGGCTTGAACACTGAAGGGCTGGGCCATTAGATGGCTGGACCATTAGAGGGCTGGACCATTGGAGGGCTGGACCATTAGAGGGCTGGACCATTGGAGGGCTGGACCATTAGAGGGCTGGACCATTGGAGGGCTGGACCATTAGAGGGCTGGACCATTAGAGGGCTGGACCATTAGAGGGCTGGACCATTGGAGGGCTGAGGCTTTCATGGACCGGGCCGTTGGAGGGCTGGGCCCTTGGAAGGCTGAACCACTGGAGGGCTGGAACATTCATGGGCTGGGGGATTGGAGGGCTGTGGCATTGGAGGGCCGGGGCATTGGAAGGCTGTGACATTGGAGGGCTGGGGCATTGGAGGGCTGGGGCATTGGAAGGCTGTGACATTGGAGGGCTGGGGCATTGGAGGGCTGGGGCATTGGAGGGCTGGGGCAT